>VACF01000168.1:0-145969 GCA_006891605.1 Pleurozium schreberi
CCATTTATGGCGGAACCTTGTTGTCTGCGCGAACAAATGAGTTTATTTGTTTTTATGATTGGGCGGAATGTAGATTGGTGCGGAGGATTGATGCTGTTGTGAAGGTGATTACTCACAACTTTGAGCAGTCTGAATTCACTTCGCTATACTTTATTTCTGTCTGCAAGGTCTAGGTTGGATTAAGGTGATAACCACTTTCTGGTTGCAGAACGTCTACTGGTCTGATGGTGGAGATCTGGTTACAATTGCCAGTGACAAATCATTTTACATCCTCAAGTACAATGTAAGTATCAGATTTCGGATCTTGTGATTTCGATGAATTTTACTTAATACAATTCTAAGCGTTCAGTATAATTAGAATGTTTGAAGAATTTTTTGACAATATCACCAAGAGACTTGTTCCCATAATTCATGGGGACGTCTCCCTCTGGTCACGATGATCTTATGGAAGCCTCCCTATGTTTCGTGTAGGCATACCTTGAGGGGTTTGTCGCTTAATGTATGAATTAAAAATTATTCAGCTACTATATATATATATATATTTCATATTCTCAACCTCTTGAGTACCATGTGGCTGATTCGTGTCATGGTCTTTGGTGTGGGGTCAATGAATGTGATTGGACCTTTATAATTTCAGAGGGACGCCGTAACATCATGCCGGGAAAGCGGCAAGCCTGTGGACGAGCAAGAAGGTGTGGAGGATGCATTTGAACTGATTCATGAAATCCCGGAGCGTGTCAGGACTGGTGTTTGGGTTGGCGACTGTTTCATCTACAACAACTCAACCTGGCGCTTAAATTACTGTGTTGGTGGGGAGGTGAGTCGTGATTTACGTGAGCAAGTTAATGTTTACATTGGCAGGGTTTCGCTTGGCATGCTGAGGGTTCTTTATCATAGAAAATAGAGAGATTTTGGACTCCCAAGTAGTTCCCTCTTTGGAACAAGTTCATGTGATATTGTAAACACGGGTTAAAACGTTTTAATCCGTGTCATGCAACACTAATAGCATTTTTTAAGCGGAAAGGTGTCATTATTGAGTGAAAATGACACGGTTGAGAGAAGACTGGTAGAGAGGAATAGTACCACTGTTCATAATACAACGAGAATGTCTTCTGAGCCATTTCAAGCACATTCCTCTTGGAATACAATGCCATCTCATGTTGGATCTTGCCTCAATAGGTGACCACAATGTTCCATCTGGACCGTCCAATGTACCTGCTGGGATACTTGGCTAATCAAAGTCGAGTTTACCTCATCGACAAGGAGTTTAAGTAAGCAAKACTTGCTAAACTATCATCGTGCTGATTAGGCAATAGAGCACTGCTTGTATTAAGTGAGGAATCTAGCTGGATCCATGCTCGTGGTACTTCTCACTGTAATTTTGTGATTCCATATTAAGATCCCATTCTAGACTTGCAAAGAATACTGAAAACCTGAATGCTCTTAGGCCTTTGAGAAAGTCATGGGTTCTAATTTTTAATTATTAATATCTTTAGTGGCTAAAAATACATGTTCTTGGAACTTGTAGTATCATGAGCTACACTCTACTTCTCAGTTTGATTGAGTACAAGACACTGATATTGCGAGAGGATTATGAAAGAGCAGAAGAAGTGCTCCCAACCATTCCAAAGGAGCACATGAACAGGTATGGTTTGCGTCTTTTGGAGGGTTGTATCGGTCAGTGAGGCTGTAATAAATTAGCAGCTSATCAATCCAAACAGTAATTGTTTCGTCGCCACTAAGATTCGTGTCACTAATGGTCTCTCCAGATGAGAGTTTTGAGTATCATCTTCTATTCGACTCAATCTTCCCTTTTCGAGTCACAAAATGGATAAAAAGAGAAGTCTCTGATAACTTTGGAGACGTCCATAATTGAATGTACATTTAGATTTGCAAGGTTGCGATTAAGCTCGTGGGATATATTTTCACTTTTTTTTCATAGGCAACTTATGGATGACCTCATTACCGATATCTGACCCTGTGTATCTCTTATTTTACACCTCCAACGTTCTGACTTGATGAAAATTTTGAGTTTCAATTAGTCTCGACGGGTAGGGTGAATTCCATTGAATTTTGGATTACACTTGTTTTTAGGTGATCAAAGTAAAAAGCAGATAATGAAAACTAGGGATGGACTTAAAGGCTGTTCTTACGTCCGTGATGCCTACGGTGACGAACCTCTAAATGAAGCAAGTTGCATGACAGTGTTGGACGTTTTCTGGAGTCACGTGGAATGGTCGAGGAAGCTCTTAATGTTGCTACAGACCCTGACTATAAGTTTGAGCTCGCTGTACAGCTCGGCAAACTCGAAGTGGCAAAGGTCATAATTTTTTCTATGACCTGTTATCTCTATGCAGTTCATTGTCACAATTGAAGGATTGCATGGTGTGGGAAGTTGCTTTGAGGTTGAACTCTTCAGATCTTGTTAACTATTGGATTTGTTATTGAATTTCATCTCACATTAGATGGAATTAAGAAATTCAATTCAAGCTCATTGTGTTCTGCCAATTAGTTCTCGCTTCCAGCTGATGTTAGTCCTGCACTAACTAGTACTGCTTGCATGCGTTGTTTGATAAAGGCTATTGCTGAGGAATCTCACAGTGAGTCCAAGTGGAAGCAGTTGGGAGAATTGGCATTGGCTGCTGGAAAGGTACAAGTCTGCTCATGCTTGTTGCATTTTTCGATTTTCATAATTTCTATGTGAGAAGAATTTAAAATTTTATTTAAAAAATGTGGTCCAATAGAAAAAAGGAGCAAACACAATCTTTTCCAAATGATAGGGATAGTAGGAATGGAAAAAAATATTCTTGGACATTTCTAGTCTTTATTCTGCTCAAAAAAATTAGGTCTTGAGTCTTGAGAATYTTTTTTCAAACTTGTATTTTTAGCGATTTTAAAAATACAAGGTTTGATCTAGTGTGATAAAGAATACAAAATAATCAGAATGATTCCAAATATTTTGAAGGTGTTTTAAACCATATGCTAACAAACAATATCAATGTCAACAATATTAAAAAATGATAATTATTTCAAAAAATGATGCAAATATAATTTTTTTTAAATTTTGTGGGAACCCATTTGGTCAATTTTGGCTCTTGTTTCTTTTTGTTTTAAAATGTATACAAATTCAAGAGAGTTTTTCATTTCACATTTSTTATAATTAAATAAATACTACATTTATTTTAGATTTCAACAATCTTTTTTAAGGGGGAGCATTATTCACCTTCTTATCATTCATCCCCGGAAGTTGTGTTTCTTGCCTACAAAGTCGATTGACTAAAATTTTTATAATCTAAAATTCCAACAGCCAATATTTTTCAACATTAAATTCTTATATACTAGAAAAAGTAGTTTTTTGCTTTTATGGGGTTAAAATTCAAAATTTCATGTACATCCATGTGCAAGAATATCAAAGTGGGATGATTCATAGAAAACATCCATTGTAAAAAAATTGATGGGATAGCAAAATTTGTGTACTGGCAATTACTGCCACTTTTTGGTACATTGTGATAAACAATGTACCAAAAAGTTTATTAGAGGGCATGAAAAATAATCCAATCTGAAAATAACTTGTAAATCCAATACCCCCCTGAGTCTTGTATTTTTCAAAACTAATTTTTTTGACAATTGATATGGGTAAATTGGTTTTTGTATTCATTTTTGTATCCGTATATATATCATATACATAATATGTATACCATATCCCAATATTTGTATCTCGATATTCGTATCCCAGTATTTGTACCTAATATATCATATCCCAGTATTCATATCAAGATCAACGGCAGGGAAGGGGGAGTAACCCCTAAAGTTCCATGACTATGTTTTCACTAAAACTACTCCAAACTGCCTTTTTCAATACAAGTATCAAATTTTTGAAACAAGACTTTTTTTTGACACATGTAACCATAGGATCTTGTAGTATGCTGACTTGGGAACATGTGGTAAAAATTTCAATAATTTCCACCAAGTGGATTGCAAGATATAAGCATTCAAATTCATTAAGATCATTTTCTTGGCCCTGCAAAAAATAGGGCAGTAGCACTTTGAAAGCTCACTTTCCTATGAAAAAATGTCCAAAATGGTGGTGGTTCTTTGGATTGTTTTTCCTTGACAAGTTGGCCACATGCTTAAAAAATTTCAGATCATTTGGAATTGTACAAGTGGTACAACATATAGGAAAAAATAGTCAGTAGATAGTGGTAGAGAATGATTCAAAATACTAAATTGTTAAGAATTTAATTATGGAATTGAAATATGCCAATACCAATGGTTGGAATGTTGTAATAAACAATCTACATCCTAAATTTTTTTCTTTTCCAAAAATATTGAAAATTGAGTAAGATGAAGGACTTCAAAGTTTATTTTAGAGTAGAAAATCTAAAACTACCCGCAAACAAAAAGCCCTCATAACTTTTGACTCATTGATCAAAATGGAATGATTCAAAGCTTTCCATGTATATATAACTCTTGAAAATCAATATCAATCTTTTTTTTTTAAAAGTGATTTTTTCTAATCTGCCCGAACTACCCATTTACAAAAAAAAATGACATATTAGGCCATAACTTTTGACTTGTATATCCAAATGTCATGAAAATTAGTGCATATGAAAGATATTCCTCGCCTTGACCTTCTATTAAAATTTGGGCCAAAAATATGGAAAACTCCAGTCAGTCCTTTAGGAGATAATTTTTAAGAAAAAAATCAATGGCATGTGATTTTTTTGAGAGAGTGGGGGGACTAATGCAAACCAAGAGGTGATAGTCTCTTTTTGGCACATTGATGGGCCTTGAGTCTTAAAGCCAACTTGATATTCCAATCTTCAAATCCAAGTTTTTAAGAGTTTAGAGCTAGTTTAAAATCATCAAATTGGCAAACATAACATCTAATTGGGAGCTATTTGTAAATATACAAGTGAATTCAACATTGCCTAACAATAATAACACTTAAATTTTATAATTCTAGAATTGTTCTAGAATTATGTAAATTATTCAAGCATGATAGTTTGCGGTATTCTAGAAAAATTCAATATAGTGTTGTCTATACTAATATCTGAGTGCCCGAAATCTCATTTGTCCCCCGAGGGGACAACGGTCCTTTAGGGGTTAATACCCCTATTCAATGTAGTTAGATAATAGGGGTAGTCACACCTTCTTCAGCAAGAAGATTTTGCAGAAGAAGGGAGAGGAAACAAGAGCCAATTTGATGCCAATTTCGGTGAAGAAGGTGGGATGCCCCATTTTGGTGTGCCGACGAGGGAGATTCAAAAGTTGCAGAATTGATGGACCTACACACAAGATGGAGCCAATCAGACAGGACCTGAAAGGCAGGTTGCACATAGCTCGTGCTACCGCAGCAGAGTGAAAATTGTGGAGTGCCACAAGGGTGAAACCAAAGAGTGGCAGGTTACAAAAATTAGCTCGCAAAAGCGTCTGCACACCCAAAAGCCACGTCTGGAGGAGAATAATTAACATTGTGAAGGCTTCGCAAGAAATTTGAAAGCCGCGATTGAGAGCAATTGGTAAGCCAACAAAACCCAGACATGTCCTCATTCTTTAGATTTTGGGCGGTGAGCAAAGAAGGTGTGACTACCGTTATTGTGAATGTTATGCAAGGCAAGTTTTAGCACATTCTCATTTTAAATTAGGTAAGATTTTAAATTAGGTAAAATTAGGTAAAATACTTATTATCTGATGATTATACAAGTAGTGTTTTGGTTTTGGGTACGGGCCAATTTAGAGTAAAAATTTGTATTTTAGCCATATCAAAAACAATAAATTATGGTCATTCATGGTGTCATAGAATGCTTACCATAATCTTAAATAATTTTTAAAAATGTGTTGATATAGGACACTTCCTTTGAATTTTATTTTTCTAATGCATTCAAAGATCAATACAATATACAATTTCTAGAAAATATCATTACACTACTTTGTATGAACACATTCTAACACTATGGCCATTTAGATGCTAATGAATTTTTTTTATCTCAATTGAACATATTTTAAATGAGAATTTATCAACATTTTTTCATATTTTATAATAAACATTCTACAAAATATATTATTCTCAAAAGCATTGCAAATATGATATATTTGCAAAAAAAATATGACCTTGTGTAGTACAAGTTTTGTTCAAAACATAACATATTAAAATAATGCATTTGGACCTTATTTATCATAATGTCAAAGTACTCTTAGTTTTAGGAGTTAAATATCAATGTGTTGGATTCATGTACTTTTCATTCAAATATTCAAGCTTATGGATGTATTGTTGAATGGTGCATTACATTGCCTACTAACAACCTTCAACCATCAAACTAGAGTTGTGTAATACATTAACTCCTAAAGTCCCATTGTCCACTCATGGGACAAAATGGATTCCGGGCAAGCCCCTACGGTCTCAATATTTATCATGATTTTTTGAATTTTCTTTTGTGAAGATAGGAAAACACATTAGGTTTGTGGGAATATCATTTTTATTTCAATCGGTGACCGAGAGCAAAAGTCTTATAAGCTCAGGTTGAAAGATGAAAGGACTTCCGTTGTTGAAGGAGTTCATCCAAGAATGGAAATAACGTAACAATACATAAAGATACTCCTTTTTTTAGTCACACAACCTCAAGATTGAATGACCAAAAAATATACCCACGTGGTTTTGAAATTTTCCAACATTCTAGTTCCAATGACAACCTTGAGGTTGGAATTGGTATATAGACTTTGCTTTTGCAGCCATGGGGAGGCCTTTGAAGTACTATGACTAAGATAAAATGAAGAAAAGACAAGAATGGTTGAATGAAGTCTAAACAAAAATAATAGAATTTTAAATTCACAAGACTAAAATTGAAGCATGTAGTGTCTTTCCAATTGAAAAAGTTAAAATGATTTTGAGGAGGATTTTTTGAGGCTCAATTAATTTTAAAAACAAAGGCTAGATAATTTTGGGATAAAATAAAATAAAATGCGAGGGTCCATGTAATGTTAGTAGAGCTTCAACACGTCCAATTTGTTTGTTCAAATTTGCATTTTTGGGTCAAAAATAGAACTACCCCCCTAACAGACAAGGTAGATATCCAATCAAAGGCAGGTTAAAAATAATAAACTAATTTGGAAAAAATTGAAATAATTACTTAATGTATGCAACTACTGCATGTCCGCATGTACCTTCATTCCAAGTTTCATGCCAAACTAACAAACAATGCAAAAGTTATGAGCAATAAAACACCCATCCAAGGACAAGGGGACAAAAAATAGGACAAGTGTTTCTTGCAATCACCCATCAACTAAAGTCTATAGACTTATAACCTTCAAAGGATGAGCCTATTACCAATTTTTCAAACTTCATTTGCAAATACCTATCGATAATATTTTTGTATTTGTTTTTCAAATATGCAATTATGTGTCTTCTATTAGTCCTAAAATATTACATCTTCYTGAAATTACCTTGAAATTACTCTCTAAATTAAAGAGAAATAATTCCTATCAAACGCAATCAATGCTCAAAAAATCTAATAGGATTCTTTTATCGCAAACAAATTTTTGGAAATGAAATTTGACTTTATTTTCCACATTTTCTAGGTTGCCTGCATTTTAAAGAAATTGATTTACAATGCTTAAATGAGGTTTGAATATCCTATATAAACAATTACTGCATTTTTCCTTTGAAAGATCAAGCTCTTATTTGCTTAACCCCTAAGCGCTCAAACAACCATTTTTTGGTCGAGTTATAGAACTTATATTTTATAACACATTTGTGTTTTCTCCAAACCCCTTGGGCTTATAGGGGTTAAAATATCCCAGAAGCTTTTAGGTATGGCGAAGAACAATGAATTTCACTAGTCAGAAGGACCTCTCCACCTACATTTCTTTAGCATATCAAAGAAGTCAAGGCTTTATACAACTATATAAAAACATCTTAGTATTTGATGGTCCATGTCATACTTTATTCAAGTTTTTAAATTATTAAATTTTCAACGTTATGTGACTCAAATTTCACTTGATTTCTACAAAAATGACTATTTATTTCCAAAAAATGACATTATTTCATAGAGTTTTTTTTCTATTGAACATACTACCTACCTATGGAATTGATCGTCAAAAAAATGATCCTCTATGATCTTTTCATTCATTGCATTTAAACCCTTAAGTTCCTTGACTATTTTTTCACCAAAAACGCTCTAAAATTGTTGTTTCCAGTAAAAGTACCAGATTTTAGAAGAAAATAAATCATTTTTGGACACATGTAACCGTAGGATCTTGTCGTATGCTAGTTTGAGAAGATGTGGGAAGAAATTCAAAATTTTCACTACGTGAATTGCAAGATATTAGCGTTTGAGTTGACAATTTTTTTTCTCTTGGCCATGCAAAAAACAAGGCAATTGACTCAGCAATTGTACTTCACAAGGTCACATTTTGTATGTAAGAACATCCATGTTGTTGGTGCTTCTTTGAATTCACTCTTCAATGTAAGTTGGCTACATGCTTGAAAATTTTCAAATCATTTGAATTTTATAAAACATATAGGAAAAAAATAATAAGTAAAAAGAAGTAGAAAATGATTCAAAATTCAAAATTATCAAGAATCTAGTTACAGAATTGAAAACTGCCAATCCCAATGGTTGTAATGTAGTAATAAATGATCTACATCCTATGCTTATTTTTTTTCCATAAACCTTTGAAAATTGAGTAGAACAAAGAACTTCAAAGTTTATTTTGCAACAAAAAAATCCATAACTCCCACAAACTAAAACTCCTCATAAATTTTATAAGTGATTGTAAGAAACACTTACAGATTTTGTTGTGTTTTACATTACTCATGCCTTTTTTTGGAGTACTTTAAAATTAGAAAAAACATTTTGATAATTTAAGAAAATATGATACAATGCAATGAAGCATGCTTAAGTCTCAATATTCAGCATTAAACATTTTGAAATGAGAACACATAACCATCATTGAAATCCATTCCTGGCGGTCATACTGAATCTCCCAAAAAAAATAAAATTGAATAGCTTCACAAACAAATCACTATAATTAGACTCCGTTTACTCTATGGGCGAATATGTAATTCTGGATCAACCACTCCAGAAATTCCCCAAAATTATAATTTTAGTCAGAAAATTATAATTCCACCCGGGTTTGATTTGTGAAACATTTGTACACCTTTGAAAAATATGTGTTCCTCTTTTAGTTGGCCCCAAGATATTCAAATTGTAAATCAGGGTTGTCTACGTTCTACCTCCTAGGCCTCCAAACATGTAACTCCAAAAAAATCCTTTCCCCCTACATGGCGTCTAGGTACGGTAAGCAAGACACTACATCCATCCCAAGAAGTGGGCCCAACAAGATAAATTTTGTGTTCCTTTTGAAAAAATTGTAATAAAAAAAAACCCTATTTTGTGCCATATTTTTCCCATGTTTCCTATCATAACATTTAACTTGGTGTGTATCTTACCTCATGTGGAGGTATAATCCTCTGCGATATACCTGGGGGAGGATTTTAGTTATAATAGAAGCAATTTCATTGGCTGGTCTGGTTGTGAGAAAGTGGGTTGTGTCCTCATTGGTTGCTGGGGGCAGATTTTGAGGGAGCAAAAGGGACCCCCAGTGAAGGTTAAGAATGTTATAGTCTCTCCAAGCTAATTTGGGACCTCTGATCGCAAATATGAACTCAAAATTTGCAAAAGAAAATTATGTGCAAAAAGTTAAGAAAATCCTGTGTTTTCCCCAGGGGCAGATTAACCCTGCAGGGGTCACTTCGTGGGATGGGTTTAGTACCGTAATCTGAAAACTCAGTGTACCTTGGGATATTGAAACCAAATAAGTTGAGCTTATCCCTGCTCCCCCATCCCCAGGACCTTCCAAGGGCCACATGCTGTAGCAGCGGGCAGCGGGCAGCAACAAAGAGAAAAACATTCAATCCCTACCTACTGCCCACTGTACTGTACAGATGATGGGCTGCCTTGCCTTGCCTTATCTTCCGTGCATTTGGACCTACTGGTCCAAGCTAACACCAGAGGCCACGTGTAGGGCGATCCCCAAACCGCGCACGTGGCTCCACTGGCTGGTCACGTGTTCAACCCGATATCACCATCCCTCATGATACAGGAATACAGTATTGCATGTGGAGTACCCTCTTCAAAAAATCAAAAATCAAACAAACATGCTGACCCACCGTAGAAGGTCGCCCACCTTTGACCAAGGGAGTTAGTCAAAAATGATTTGATTTTTGGACCAACATCAAGATGATCACCTATTTTTTTACCACTTGAGCATTTCAGCCTATGTGCAATATGGAGAAAGTTCACAAAAAAAGCTCCATGTGTAGAGAAATAGATTTAACCCTTAATGGAAAGGCAGGGAGTAATATGTAGTGCTTGACCGAGGGAAAAAAAAATGTTCACGCACATGTTTAGCTTTGGAAAAATTGTACAAACCAATACCTAATGCTATCCATTCAAAAATTGTGAGAAGGGCAATGTGGCACAAAACACTTTCGTGCAAAAATCTTTACTATCTTCATAGAATTAGGGCTACCTAAAAATATGGAAACAATTAAAGACACCAAATTTGACATTTCATGATGATTGACATATGTGTGGTCACTTTCACAAAAAGAATGGATGAAAATTTGCGAGTATCCACTCACCAAACGAGTTTTTTGTCCTCCAAAGGACTCAAAACGTCCATGTTGTCTTCCAAGGATTAAGAAGGATTTCATAAGCTTCTAAATTCTTTCCCTTGAAAACAAATTACTATGAATTTTTTTGGCGAAGATTATGCTTGTTCCATTCTTGATATGTAGGCAAACCTATTTCCATCCAAAGGATGGTTACAAAATCAATGTAAGGCTTTCAATGAACACATTGTGATCATTGTATGCTTCAATGTACACCTATTGGACAATTTTGTTGCTTTTGTGGGTCCTACTATATGTGAGTTGTCACATACACTTCATGTGATAGGAATTGAGTTACTTAAGTTGTGAGAATGGGAACTTAATTGAAAATACGTAGTTGTAACATTAACCTTGAGAAGATGAGCCCATGACCATTGGTTTCAAGCCTCATCGTCCATTACTTTGTTTGATGTCATTATGGAACTAAATATGAATGAGAAAAAATCATTTCAATTTATTTTGCAAAGATGAAGTCATATACTATAAGTCATAAAATTTTCAATTTTTTTGGAAAGAGTTTGAACTTAATATGGTTTTTTTAAGAAAAAAATAAAGAAAATTCATATCAAATACAAAATATACTCAAAAAATCTGAAATTTTCACCACAAATGTATACTATAGTGTAGAACACCATAGTATAAAACACAATACAGTGTCATTCTAAAATTAGAAAACCAACAAACCATGGTTTTAGGTCCAAAAATTCATAAATTTCAATATTTCATAGCAAATAAATTGTTTTCAAAATATTGAATTGGAGTAGAAACTTGATAAGATTCATTTTATTAGTTGGACGCAAATTCAAAAAACATCATTTTTATGTCTCAAATTCATTTTAAGAATAAATACTCAATCTAAAATGATTCAATTCTTGAACTAATAGGTGCATTTCTACATTTTCATAGACTAAAAAGTGGGCAATGAATGACTTTTGAGATTATCATAGAAATGAAGAATGCACCTATTGGTCCAAAAATTGAATCATTTGTGGCAAAGTACTTTAGTAATAGATATGGTCCTTTCAAGCAATATCTTTTAGGTCAGAGTGAACCAAAAATCAACATTGGTTTCCACAATCTTGAAAAATAAAAAAACTCTTAGTAGCTTCAATCTAAGAAGAAGATACTAACCCATTTGATAGATAAAGAGTTGGAAAAATTAATTATGGAAAATACAATTGTATGTAATGTTTATATATATAGACAATGATTGTGATAAAAAAATTCAATGAAAAACAATTGTTGCCATTCATAAATAAAAGTTAGATTTTCTTAAGCCAAGTTTAAGGCTCTTATAACCTTTCATAGATAACATTTAATCCTTAAAGTTCCAAGGCAATTTTCTATCCAAAACCACTTAAAACTACCACTTTCATAGCAAGCAACAAAAAAATTGAACATTTTCTTTTCATTTCCAACCATAGGATTCATCATTTAGGGGATATTCATCAATAAGAGATCAAGAAAAACAATCCATTGATCTAATAGGGGGAGTACTAGCATGCAAGCATTAAATCTATGATCCCATAAGCCAAGGAATCTATATTATAGATACTTTCTATGGTTATAGGTGTTTATATTATAGGTACCTATGCTATATATTCTTTCCATGTTATAGTGTACTTATGTTATGAACACCTTCAAATGGCTGTAGGGACATACCTACAACTAGGTTGAAGGCTTATAGGCTCACATTAGAGATTGTACTCAAGCATTTTCATGTTCTACCACTTATATTTTTTTCGAGATATAATGAGAAAGATCTACTTAAATTTTATTTCGGTGAATGTTATCATCTAAAAACTACTTTAATATTGTCATGTGGCATTTATATAGTTTTCATTTTTTTTAAACAAATGAACAACTCATTTTCTTATAAGGACTAACCATAAATTGAACCAATGGGAGAGCCCAGAAATAATCAACACTACAAGACCCAACACTTAGATAAAACTACCAAGTACCAAGCCGATCTTTCAACAAAGTGATTTGCAACCTTTGTCTACCATCTAAGAAACGTCGACTACATATAGATTAAAAATTGGAGGGGAGAGGGGGGGGGGCATACAACCTATAAGAGAACCACTCATTGCTTTATACTAGAAGGAATGTTCCATTAGAAAAAATTTCAGCCCTCAAAGAGATTGCGAATTTTGCACCCCAATAGTGCAATTATAGAAAAAAATAAAAATAAAAAATTAGTTTTTATTTTAAAAAATCTGGAATCTGATGTGGCACTACTGGTTCCACGTCAATGCCACATTAGATTGACTATTTTTCTTGATTTATATTTTTTAATATTTTTTTTCAAAAAAAATGTTTTTTGAAGAAAAATTAATTAATTTTTCTGTATTAGCACTGTTGAGGTGCCGAAAATGAAGTCTTAACAACCTTCCACAAGGCTGAAAATTTTTCAACTTCTTCTTCGCCCTATTGCAACTCTTTACCTCCAATCCAAACTTTGTTGATTTTACTCACGAAGCACTTTGTTTTGGGGTAGAAGGCTATGAGCTAAATGGCATGTATCAAAACCATTCTATGAAGTCTTCATAAAASAGATGATCAATTTTTGTTTAGGCAAAAGATAATTCTTGAAGCAAACGACATTACATTCAATTGAGTTTTGCCAAAGAACCAAACCTTAGAAAAGTGAACACATCAATGTTTGGGGAAAAACACCAGTTAGTTCATTGTTAGTGCGTTTGGGTAAATAAACGGTTGGAGTGTGTAAATGGAGGATCCAAAACTAAACAAAAAATTGTTAGGATCGGCAACCAACCATTGTGCTAAAATTGAAGGTATGTAGCCACCGCTTTTATGAACTTGACAAAATTTAGATGTTGTCCAGTTTGAATTCAAGGCTAATACCTAGAAGTACTAGAGGTGGGTATGTTCCTAGACAAGGTAGGTGTTGCTTTAGGGTTGACCATTGAAGGGCTTAGAGTGTTTGGATAGGGTTGGGACAGATATTGCTTTAAGGTTTGTCTTGGTGGCTAAGCCCTACTCCGTTGTCCATGTCTACCCAATGTGATGAAATTTGGAATTTAGTTTCAACTGACCGACATGACTTTGAAAGAGGATTGTGGCCTTTACAAATTGAAGTTCAATAAAACTGGCTAGTGAAAATATGATACTAAAGGAAATGAACTAGAAGATTTTGATAAAGACAAGATTCAAATGGTGCCCTTGAAAAAAAATTGAACTCCGTTTGTTACAAACAAAGTGGCAAATTACTATGGCAACCCCAAAAACTTCCCGAATGCTAGACCACATAGTTTTCCCATGAAGCACCTTTCCAGTTGGGAACCCAATATGACATGCTGCCAAGTGCCAAGTCAAATTGGGCTATCTATGGTACAGATCAAATAAGCAATTATGGACATGATCTAGGGTATTGGTAGGCAAAGCAAATATTTTCAGAGGTGCATTGATGGAAATGATGGAAATTGCAAAAAATTTGGTAATTTTATCTCTTACAATGAAATTACTATGAATTTTGAAAGGCCAAAGTTGGGTTTGACCCATGATTAACATCTAGAGTCATCCAATTATGATCATTCAAAAACTACTTTCCCGCTCATAGCTTCCTACTTTCTTGCTCACTTATGTGTCATGAACTTATTGGTCCAAACCTTCAAAAAATCAAAAACACACATTCCAAGGAGAAAATGGAAATTTGTTCCAACCTTGGTGAAAAATACAACACCCTATTGATTGGTGATGGGGCAACGATTAGTAATGGATCCCTCTACCATACTATCCACTATCTAGAGGAACTTCCAGAGCTTTGCACTGTACAGTACTGTACAGCATTGAGGACAAAATTCCACACTTCTCTAACCCTAAGATCACATTCATATGACTTTCACTACAATATTGCACTTTGCACTGTACAGTACTGTACAGCATTGAGGACAAAATCCCACACTTCTCTAACCCTAAGATCACATTCATATGACTTTCACTACAATATTGCACTATGCACTAGATGCAATTTTCAGATTTGTGCAGAATTTGAGTAACCTTTTTAGAGTTACAAATTGAAAAGGTTCCAATTTTAATGAACCTTTTTCCTCTTTTTTTTACTTTAAAAGACACTTTAAAAACTTCCAACCTCTCTAAAGTCATAATTCTAAACTTCAGAAGTCCTAAAAATGGCCAATAGGCCTTGAAGATTATGGTGGATAGACCTCTAAGGTAGGAGGTCCATAAAGCAACCATCTAAGCGTTGAAACTGAATTTTGGGTAGGTAAAACATCTTGAAATATTTTTCAGTAAATTTTAGTTGAAAGACAAGAGGAAATGGCATGTGGCTCAAGTTGTTTCATATTTTTTGGAGCTTTGTGGGATTAGTTATGAAATTTTGAAGTTGAATGCCATAGGGCTCTAAAAGCGACCACCCCCTAGAATGTACACAGTTTGTACATTTCTGTACATTGAAGAAAGCAAAAGAAAGCAAAATGTACCTCTGTTTCATGTTTGGTTCAAAATGCCCTGTTGGAGTTCGAGACTCCTACCTTAGTCCAGAAATCAAATCCTTTTTGGCGAAGTAGTTTGCAAATCATATTTTGGAAAGTGGTTTTAGGGTTGGATTTGCATGCAAGTTGGAGGAGTAAAAAAGTTCATACACCAAAAGTGATATGATGACAAAGACTGAGGGGCGGACAGAGGACAGATGTTATGCAGTTTATCAGTCACATAAAAAATGCATTGCATGTACAAAAAATCATCCTCCTGCGACATTCAACCTATCCGAAGACTGCAAATGAATCTACAGGTCCACATGGCCTTTCAGCCCACGATRATGGGACAAGTCCAAATAGCCGCTAGAACAATCCCATCTTCTTCCCGACAAAAAGGATGGTCGGTCATTCGTACCCCAGCTTAGAAATAAACACTAAATCAAACCAAAGAGCAACGCTTCTTYCAAGAGTATCCAAGTCACTGAGCAAGTACAACTTGATATAAGCACTGCTTCCATAAAGGCAATCCAGTTGAACCCTTCGTATTAACAAGAGTATGTGAGCAAGATGCAATACAGCAAGCACAGTCTAAATTGGCATACCGCACAGCAGCTAAAATCACACTTGGCGTAGCTTAAGCTTCTGCAGCCATTTGCGGATTTGCAGTTGGTACTACAATGAACTCCAGCGCATGCAGTGGTACCTTTCAAAAGTAATTTGCACTAGAACCAGATATGCCTGAAATCTATGACACTCAAAAGCGAACACTGGTATTTTACTACAACTAAACTGGAGACAAATGTAAAAAAACCTCATTCCATTTGCAATACACCCACTTTTACTCGTCAGAGTAGACAGTTTTAGGGAAGAAAAACAATATGGAATCAAAATCACACTCTTAAGAGTTGGAAAATGGAGCAGTTGGATGGACCACCCGAACCTTCGCTGATTGGCTTTAATGGTCATAGCTGTTGTCCCCCTAATGCAACTGCACAAGGCGTCTCATATGAAGTAGGCCAAGATTGGTAACCATTGGGTTAGTGGTTCACTAACCCGGAAAGTTCTACAAAAAGGCGACATCTTCGAGTGCACAAGAACACTCCAGTCAGTCTTCTTGCTTGGCACGTCGCTTGCGAAGTTGCGTCCATTTGCCAAGTTTTGGAACAAAGAAATCCTCCTCATCAACCTTCTGTATTACCAAAGCAACAACACAGTGAAGCCCACATAAGCAGGCAGAAATAAGGCCAGAAGATGACTCCCCTAAGAAGAAAGCAAGTTGCATGAAGTCAGGTCACCAGCTCGATATGGCGATATATTTCAGCCCTCACATTCCAGCTCCACTTGGACCAATCTAAACCGAGAGAGAGCTTGTCTGCACCATAGACAAGCACAAAGCCCCAATCTGTAGGATTTCAAGATGGCCCAAACACACGCACACACACTCTTACGAAAAAACATGCACACAAACCCACACACAGAGAACCCCACCAACCGGGTCCTCCCCACTATAAACACTCCAAAAGAAATCAGACAGGCAGAGCAGCTGAACTTGCATGACATTCGGGCCCTATAAAGGGCGGACAGGACTCATTATTATGAATACAGKACTCCATTCTGAAAGAAAAAAAAATTTCATCAAAGCCTCACCTTGTTTGATGTCGAAGCCTCCAGATTCACTCTCTGCACAGAGGTCTGCAAGTATCTCCGGGATATACCAGCTCCTCTGCGGACGTCGGGAACAACCGGAACAAGACCTTCACGAACTTGGACTGAGGTACGTGCAGAGAGTGACTGAGACCAAACAGGAACAGTCCCACCAGCACTGTCGGCTCGTCCTGCCACAGAAGTTGATTCTGCTGTCGAATCCAAATCGTAATCCACAGCAGTAACGGTAGGCCACGGCACAGGAGTTCTATCTAAMGGTACTTGACCGTTGGTTCCTTCAACATAAATCGCAGGGCTATTAACAATGGTGCCCCTCCTTTGAGACGCATAAGGAGGTTGAACCGGTAATGTATCTGCAAATTCTTCAGCATCCTCCACCATAGGCGCAGTGTGGTTCATAATGGATGCATGAGCCTGCAGRTGGAACTGATTAGGCACTATCTCTGGCACCAGTTGATCCCTTCTAGAGCTGTTAGAWGACATATCCATTTCCCTGTGTACAATCACTCTGTGTACATCCATTCTCTCATGCAAAGGTCCTCCCGTGCCAACAACTTCGATAGTTTCTCCAAGCCCCTCTTCCAAGCCATTTGCTTGAGAAGCTTTCATRGCCGCATCTCTTTCCCACATCTCTGCAAGTGACGCCTGGAGTCGCTCCCTGGCAGCCCCAATCTCCACGATTGGTCGTGGATAGTTTGTTCCCAGCTCAACACCAGCAGCTCGGAGAGCACCAGGTGGCGCATCCCAAGGATGATGAATCCACTCATTCGGTAGTCTTGAGAGCTCAGGGAGCCACCGCCGCACATAATCGCCATCAGGRTCAAATCTATAACCTTCGACCTGATGCAAAATAGTAAATAGCACATACCATCGGTAAGTAGACTAGACAAATGTGACTATCACAAGAGGAGGTAATTGTCAGTAGATTCCAAAACCACCAAAAACCGAAGGCACATAAAAAAATTTCAAAAGTTCAAAATAGAACTAAATCGTGCTCATAACCGAAATTGAGCTGCGTAGTCAAGTACTGTATAGGAAAGAACGATGCTAATATTGGGAGTCAAACAAAAAAGAACGGGGTAGTAGCACGAAGCAGTACCAAACCAAAATTTGCAGTTTGCAAGAAATAAAACATACCCATGACCACCGGATCTATACCCAAATCATCTAGTAATAAGGCATGATGCTCAGCATATCCGTTGAAGTGATTGATTACAGGACAAAAATCAGCATAAGGATATGCAACACTCGACACCGAGCAAACGGGTGGGATAAATACGGAGAAACTAATATCTGGTAGTACATCATACCTGGGGATTCTCTATTCGATCTAGTTCATGGCCGTCTGGTAGACTGCCTGAAATATATTGCCAACCAAGAACATCACACTCCAGGTCTGCATCAAGGAGAACGTCCCAATAATACTTCATCCCCCATCTCCACGGAAGTTGCAGAAACTTCACAGAGAAACTGGCTACCACGACACGAATCCGATTGTGCGACCAGCCCGTAGCCCAAAGCTCCCTCATRCCAGCATCCACCAAGGGATAGCCCGTCCGTCCTTGTCTCCATGCTTTGAAGTAACTCTCATCCGCACGCCACGGGAAAGATTTCAAATTGGCGAGCAGTGATCTTTCATGTGTGAATGGAAAGTGAAAACTAAGATATCTGGAATACTCTCGAAACCCTAAAGCCCTTAGGAACATGTTCACGCTKCGTTCCCCATTTGTCAGTCCTTCTCTAGCCCATGTAATTTGCTTCTTTCGAACCTCATGGAAAATTTTGCGGACACTCAATTCTCCAAAATGCAGGTGAGGAGACAGTAGCGATGTTGGGGCGCCACTRATCCCATCTGCTTTGTGCCTGTCCGTGGCATAGTCGCAGAGAGGAGCACGTAAGAACGAATCTAAAGACTTGTTCGCAAAACTCCACCCTGGACGCCATGCCCGTGCTAAAAGAGCATTGCTGCTTTTTTCRAACTCGTCCTCCAAACCCAGCTCCTCCGCACTGCAGCCTTGAAGTCTTCCTGAAMGAACCAAACCATGAACAAAGTACGGACTTTAGGTTAAAGTACAACTACAACTACTACAGAGASCAGTCGCTAAGAACCTAAAAACAATACAACGCCACCATGCAAATTTAACAGAGACGTGACTCAACATAGCGATGTCAAGAAGCGCCACCTTCAGAATTCTTAAAAAAAAGGGCAAGAAAAGTTTCTACATATCCTCAATGCAAAGGTTTCACCATATCTTGAAAAATAAATTTGSCGTAAGAGAGCAAGGTACAYAAATTGAGCTCGAAAACACAACATACCAATAGGTCCAATGAGTCTTTTAGGTGGTAGAAGAGGTGACTCCGGCTCAAATGGCATGTTCATACACTTCTGCCAGAATGCGTCATACAAGGTGAACGCTTGCCCTTCGTCATCATATACCTCCCAAGGTTCATATAGCAGATCTCCGTTAAATGTATGAACCACGATCCCTTTTTGTGCTAGCCCTTGTTTCACTCGATGATCCCTCACAAGAGAGACAGGGTCTGCAATCAAAACATTAAGCAATTGTTAAGAAAGTGGGATTTTTCARACGTACTGCAATTCCATAATACTCTGCAGAGGTCTGAGCGGTACGTAATACAATCATGAAACGGGAAWCGTATAGCATACTAGTCATCTCAAAGACCTCACCAACAGGCAGGCGTTTCCAAAATCTATTGATGCATGTTCAAGATAGAGGAAGCTGCTAAAGAATACCTCCAACGGACTAATAAAAACTGTGTCCATCACCCGCCTACACTAGTGGTCTCCCAGTAACACTCACCATACAGATGATTATAAAACACTTGAGTTGCTCCCGTAGCCTCGGCAATCTCAAGAAGCACAGTGAGTGTATCCGGGGACTTTCTCATGATCAAGGGAGAGCCTAATTTCTTGAGAGAAGACTCCAAATGTATCAAGCTCTGCTTCAGCCACCATCTYGATACACGTCCAGGGTGGAACTGACCATCCTCAGCAGGAGACCAGACGAACACGGGAATTACAGTTCCTGCTCTGGCAGCCGCAATCAGCGCAGGATTGTCCTCCAGCCGCAGATCGCGTCTGAACCAGACTATAGTACACTTCGCCATTTCTGGTTGTACCAGTTCTCGAATTCCCAACTGCCTCTSCCGGGCGCTACTCCTGWGAGATTAACCACGACACCGAGTGCCTGAAACGGAGATCGCAATCTTCGCTCTCCCAGGYGAAAACGCTGCCCGTTAAGACTATCCTCCTCCTACACAGCACCACTTCTACTACTAACAACGAATCAACCCGAAAATACTTCTGTTCCAAGCCTAGAAACAGGAAATACGCAGGCTCACACCCGTCCGGGAACGCCTCTCACACAATACAGACGAACATCCTCCCGATTCATGTCGCGCGACTCCCTGTCCACGTCCCGACCCTTGGATAAGGTCAAGGCTGTCTGCTCCGCCGCAAGTAGGTCGAGCAAGGTTCCTTCCTCTCTCCTRCACCAGGCCATTGCCACAACGTGGAACATCCTACTCTAACCAGCGCCAGCGCCAGATGCCGTCTTTGACCGACATGCCTCGCAAACTGTCTTCCTCCAGTGCGCACTTCCTGAGCCTAGAGTCGCTACGACTCCCACCACCTACAACGCCAGCCACGTCCACAACACCCGAACACGTCAAACCTCCACCAGCAACTCCGATTCCTTAAGATCGGAAGCATCCATACGCTCCACCTCAAACACAGCGCTTCAAACCATCATGCTATTCAAATCAYCCTGCCTCTCCCTTCTCTCCCTCTCCCTCTCTCTTCTCATCTCTCCCTCTCCCTCAAGTCACCACCACAGATTCTGGTCCACCACCTCCCATTCAAGCGTCTACATCAAAGCCATAGCCAAAACAAGCCATAGCCAACCCATGGCAAAGGCAAGCCAGCCGCTTACGCAGGAAAACACCGAGAATGATCAAGAAAAAACACCGAAACGCCGCATAAGAAACGGCAATCGTCTCCTCGTCACGGAACCCTCGCCGAGCTCCAACGTCGCCCACGAGGCCACTGCAAAGAGCTCCAACAAACCCGTTCGAGCACCTCCAGAGCTGAAACAAACGGCAATAGGTGCACCGTCGAAATCTCTGCAGCACCGGTCCCCAGCGAGACGACGCGAGGTGAGGTTCGGCGGGAGGAGGTCGACGCCGGGGTAGCAAGTGCAGACAAAACAGCTTGGATGCAGGGCAAAAGGAAGCCACGGTCCTGCAGCTGCTGCTCCCCACGCAAGCCTCTCAAGAGGGTGCGAGACGGTCAACTTGACCGGGCCTCCCGGTCGACCGGTTAACGCAGATAGCGTCGCGCTGCAGATATTMCTGAGTCACGCCCGCTCTCGCGCGTTCTTCTGGCGTTCGCGGTTGGGGGTCTTGGGTTCGCATGGGGTTGGGTTGGGAGCCCAATAATGACGCGCAGGGGAACAGCCTAGGGGAACGTCACCCCGGTAGGGAGGAATCTCGGAGCAATTGTGTTGACGGGTGACCAGGAATTTTTTTCATTGTTTTTTGGGCAGCACAGAAAGCGGTCAAGCAATCTCCAGTGGAGCTGCGAAGCTATATTTTATTACATCTATCGACATGGATGAAAACACAGGTTTCCATGCCCACGTGTGCAAATTCATCCATAGAAGGATAAACTTGTCCGGAGATTTTGTAGTAATTGAGCAATTTCATCCAATTGAAGATGAGGAAATTTAACCCTTTTTTTTGCAAAGCTTTGCTAGCCCTAACAAATTTGAGTCTTGAAAACTCCACCCCTCCAAAATTGCAGTGGTGATGTGATAGCTTGTGGCAAGTTTTGTTTAAAAAACGGGTTGGAGAAATCTATCTCCGAATATTTTCTCAAAATAAATTGTATAGGTTTTTAGTAAAGTAAATAAATTTGCAAGTTTGTGGGGCCTTTTTGCGATTTAAAGGAATCCACTAGGCCATATCCAAGATGAAAGTTCTAATATATTGATGATAATGAATTTCCTTTCTATGACTTAGTTTGAGAGCTCTTTGAAAGACTCTTTCATAAGTGGATGTCAATTTTGGAATTTGGATTTAGTTTTCAAAATGTTAATTCCTTTTACAATGAAAACTTTTCAAATAATGCTTTCATACTCAGAAACTATAAATGTAGGATCATCAATAACGTAGGAAAAGGATAAATGATGTACAAGCTTTTGAGGCACAATCACATCCTTTAAGGAAAAGAAGATGCTTACAATCACGTCCCTTAATAAAAATCTGCATTTTTCTTTTGTGCATGTCCTCATCCAAAATAGAAATTAATAGAAAAAATTATTAATAATAGTTTTTTTAAATATCATGTCTCCATCTAATCTTAACTCTCACTAATGTAACAAACATTGGAATTTTGAAGATATTTTGAATTGCATCTTGAGAATCTTTGGGACGTTGACAAGGTCCTTCTACTTTACTAGAGTGGAAGGCTCAAAATTTTTATATTATCACACCTTTAGTTTTATTCACAAATTCCAATATACTAAATAACATCACATACCGTACATTAGGGGCAAGATTGGCTCTCCTCTGCCAACTATTTATTTATTTCCGGAAAATAAGGTATGGCAAATACTAATAATATAATTTTTTGCCAATGTTTTTTTATCATAGGATCTTTTGGTTTTTTGAAAAAGTATTTTCCTAAAGTTTTGGCATTTATTCTTAGAATTATTTTTTGTTGATCTTGCCCCCCAACATACAATAAGATAGAGTTTTTGTAACAATATTAGATGTTTTGGGGGGCTTTTAGAAGACTACGGGTTCCCGGACTGTGAGAACGACAACCCAAAAATAGTTTCTCAGAGGTGTGAAAAAACATCTAATGGAGAGATATCATTCAAGTCATATTATATTCAAAAATCTCATATTGTAGCATATTGTAGCATATTGTATAGTGTATCTTCACATTTTTGGAAAATTTGGACTAGGGAGTAGTTCAAATTTTTGACATTTTAAAGATTTATTATTAAATACAACTTAGAATAAGAATTTAATTATGAATTTGAAACAAAAGTTTGTAAAGCATGATCTATATATTATATCCATGAGGTTAATTAGCACCTATATAAACCAATAAATTTTGAAACCTAAGATTCATAATTCTTTTTAAAATGGATTACAGATTAATATTTATAAATTTTTTTAGGTTTTCACTTTCTTCAACTTTGAAATGCGAAGTTGTACTTATGAAAACTTTTCAATAGTTTTACTTATTTTTTCAAAGCATTGTSAAAGTATCATTTTTCAAGCTTAAGAAAATATTACTTCTTGAGATCCAACATCCTTGTATCTACTTAAACTATAGAATATGTGCAATTCTTTTTTATTAAAAGTCCATATTGTTCGAATGCTTCAGGTCTATTGCAAAAATCTACAATCATACACTCAGATGAATGAAGAGACTAAGACTCAATGTACTTGGGACATATTTGCATTCATTTGTTGTTCAAAATTAGAACTTCTAGCCTCTAAAAATTTGAAGATTTTTTAATTGTTTTCTAGCTCTATATAAATGTTTGTTTCCATGATCTTTTCAATAAGCATTCTATAGTCTAAAGAGTACATGTAACTACGGTAGAACCACCCATTACCAACTAGTGCCCCATAGCCAACCGTAGATTGACTAATTTCCAACCAAGGCTAGAATGTTTTTTTTTCATCTTTTCAAGCTTGAGATTAAAAGTTCATGACACATGTCCCAACTTAGTGCGCAAGAAAATAGGAAGCAATTAGTGCAAAAGCAATTTTTTGAGTGATCGGAATTGGAAGAGTCTAAAGATTGGCAATGGGTTGAGTACACTTTTTGCCTTTGAAAATTCATAATAATTTCGATTCAAGCGATAAAACTACCAAAGTTTTTGCAATTCGTAGCATTTCTATCATAGAATTTATGAAAAAAAATTGTAAAAATCATGAATATTTGATTTGCAGTAAATTTAACTAAATTTTGGTTTCAAACTATATTGATAAAATCACATAGTGCAATGGTTGATATATTTGTACAAATGAAATATATATATATATATATGGCTTCATAGTTTAAATGTTTTGTTGAAACTTTACATTAAATTAAACCAATTTAATTTTTTTTACAGTTATTTTTGCATTTTATGCATTTTTAGTTTTCCATTATATTTAACTCTTGAACACTATAATCCATTTTTGAAATTTTGCTTACACCTATGTATAAKTAAGTTCTTTCACTTTCATCAAATTGACTATAGAAGAAGATTATTTTCATGAAGATTCAAACAATACTTTTGACAGATGAAAAATTGTTTAAACAAAACATTGTTGTCAAGGACATGCTTGCATTGAATTGTGGWTCCATATTTGAGCACTCATTATTAAGGGAGTTAAAGATGATGTTTTAGATTATAGTTTTTTCTTGATTTTTCTCTCGAAACATCAAAGAATTGATAAAATTACCATGAATCAAGATGGCATTCAAAAGACTTTGAGAATAATACCATACGTCGGGGCAAGGTTGGCAAGAAAATAATTCTAAAATAAATGCCAAAATTTTAGGGAAATTATTTTTTCAAAAAATAAAAATATTTATGGTGAAAAAAAAATATTGAAAAATGTATGTATTTTTAGCATCTGTTGAACCTTGTTTTCCGGAAATAAATAAGTATTCATTAGAAGATTGTTTTCCGGAAATAAATAAATATTCAGTAGAAGATTGTCGATCCTATCTTTAATGTACGGTAATAGCTAAGTAATAATTTGAATAGTGTCTATCTTGCAATGATAGGATCTATTGAAATGAGGATTGTGATACACTACTATTTTGACTAATATGCAAGTTATGAATTACATATACATGACTACATTTATATAATGCACCATTCAATAAATTTTGAGCAAATGGKCCATGTCATTTTTATTTTGAGTGATGAAAATTTTAACTTTGTTATTTTGAATAAGGAATAAGAATAAATCAATAATTGTTTTGTATAATTTGTAAAGCCTTCAAAATAGTAGATGTGAGAAAATTTAAGCTTGTAAAAAGTTATCTCTAAAAGTTATGCACAATAAACGAGTGATGAAAAATTCCAATAAAATAGATACTTTGATGTTTGGTTTTAAGAAAATTATAATAAAACCATTCCAAATAATAAACTAAAAAAAAAACATTTTTCTTTACTTCAAAATGCTCCTTCTCGACATTTCCATCTTTGGAAAAAATCGTGTTCTCTACACATGCGCAAAGGTGTGCATTTTAAGCACTATAAGGTGGACTCTATACTATTTCTATAAATCCTCTTCATAGGCTTATGTAACTTTAGTAGAAGTCCTTTTATTCCAATTTCTACCTTCAAATTTGCAATTTTGAATCAAAATTAGTAGTACCACCCCACCCCCCAATTTTTTCTTGGCAAAGTTAGATATTAAATTAGGATAGTTTTAAAATAGTGAAATAAATTGAAAAAATTGAAAAATTTACTGTATGTTTGCAACTAGTAAAGGTAGATATCCAATTAAAATAGTTTTAAAACAATAGAAAAAATAGAAAAAATAGAAAAAGTTACTAAATGTTTGCACTTACCATGTGTACTGTCATATTCAAATTTCATGGAAAAAAGAGATACAATACAAAAATTATGAGCCAAAAAAATATTTTTCCAAGGCCACAAGGCCAAGATAAAAGGACAAGTGTTTCTCGTAACAACCTTTGAATAAATAAATAAATAATCTTGAAAAAACCTCATAATTAGAACTGAAAATCTTCAATTTCATGAAATCTTTTTTGTGAAAATTGCAAGTATTCAATTTGTATCAAATTTAGGAAAAATTCCCAATTTTTGCTTCAAATTACATATAAAATATGACTTGGTCTCTGAGGAATTACACCCTTAAGAATCATTGTGCGTAAATTGGACATTTTGAAATTTTCGGTAAGCTCCTACAATGTCAAATTTCATATCATCTTTCTAAA
Organism: Pleurozium schreberi; assembly: GCA_006891605.1. Taxonomy (NCBI): domain Eukaryota; kingdom Viridiplantae; phylum Streptophyta; class Bryopsida; order Hypnales; family Hylocomiaceae; genus Pleurozium; species Pleurozium schreberi. Next base: position 25,808 of record VACF01000168.1, read on the forward strand.
CTTTTTGAAAATGTGTAGGCAAGAATAAAGAATCATGATTTTTTTTGTATACTTCATTCGGAGCCCAAATGAAGAAGTTACTTGTTTTTTCAATAAAAAGAGGGCGTCCGGGCAAGGAGGGTAGGAGACTCTAGCCACTAGGCTTGAAGTTCTAGGGTCACCGGTTAGCAACCTTGGGCATGCACGTAGGACTGGAATAACCCAAATGAAGGAATGAGGTGGGCCCTACCAAATTCCCGGCCCTAGGGGCTAACGTCTTCATCTTGAAGTCATTGTCAAATGTATTCTTTAAAATTCCAAGGCCTTTTATCCTCAAAAATTGTTAAATATTGTCATTTATGGAGCAAAGAGCAAAAGTAATTAAAAATGGTATCTTTTGTCATTTCTAGCTTTAGCATCTTGTAGTAGACTTGTATGAGGAATGAGAATGTGAAACAAATTTCAAAAACTTTGACCACATATATTGCAAGATAATGCATTCAAAGTGACAAAATCTGCATAGATTTTGGCATCTTGGCAAACTAGTTTATGAAACTAGCTCTCGATCCTTTTAACTTAAAATTTTTGCACTACAGATTTAAATTTTTTTTCTAAATTCATGAAGAACTGAATTGGGAGTTTTGAAAAATGAATAATAAAAAATAACATGAATTTCACTCTTAAAAAATAACTTTAAGTATAGAAGGTATAAAATAGAGGGAAATACTGAATCATTAATATTCCTCTTAAATGGAATTAAAACAAACCAATTATAGTGGTGGGATTTCAATTAAAGTCAAGCCTTTGGAACCTTTTGTTTTGAAGAAATGTTAAAATGTAGGATGAAAAAAAAAAAAAATTTGGAAGTTTCTTAAGTACATTGAACGATATTGTAAATCCCCTCATTGTGGTGTTATTGATTTTTCTAAGGAAGAAGATCCTTAATCCAATGGTCACCCTTGTAATGTATTTTGTCCATTCGTTGCTATTTACTCTTGATGTGAATTTCAAGTAAAACAATGATATTTTTTAATTAGAGTCTAGTTATTAAAATTGAAATCACTAGTCCAATTGAAAATTTTGGAAAACTCATAAATTTCAATATTTTATAGTGATATGAACTTTGAACCTATGACCATGGTTTGTTAATTGTCTAATGTGAGAGTTACATGACAACTTTGGTTTATATCAAGATGTTCTACGCTGCAATGTATATCTATGGTGAATTTTTTTTATTTTTTTAATACATTTTGTATTTGATATGAATTTTCTTCATTTATTCTTAAAAAATTCACAATAACTTCAAAATTTCTCATGAAAATTATGACTTGTGATATACATATGATTTCATCTCTAAATTGCATAAATGACAACAAACAGAGGGATGAATAGTGAGACTTGGAATTAGTGGTCATGGCCTATCATTTTATTCTTTAGGGCTCTAAGGCACTTTCTAATTCTTGAGTCATTTGCACCCAAGTCCAAGTTGGTCTACAATGTACAAAATCAAATAAAATTGGACTTTGTCTTGATTTGGGAGTATGGAAGGAATATAAACTTATTTTGTTTATCATTTGTTTTGGTTTTACATGAATCTTAGGACAAGTGGAACTTTTTGTGAGATTCGAATTTCTTCTTGGCTCACTAAGATTCCCTCCTTGTGGGTTCAATATTCATTCAAAATCACTCTATATAGGCTTGTTAGATGCACAATTTATGTGCCTTCTTATATCATTGAGACATTGCTTTGAGGTAGACCATGAGCTTTGATTTATTTTCAAAATTTGAATTAACATGACCAAAGCGGGCAGGCTATGCTTTGAAAAATAAATCTCTAAACGTCCTAATTCATCTCCACAATTGACGATTTGAGAAAAATCATTATAAAATTCTCTTTAGAATCATATTTTAGAATTGATATACAAATAAAAGTTGTAGACTAAGAGTTGTAGATTCCATCCTTATGGTCAGATTCACCAATGCTATCACAAATATTCTTGTTTAAATTTGGAAAGGAAAATTTTAAAATTCCTTTGGAATTGGATAACTAACAAAACTTTATCATTTTTTGAGTAGAATTTGTTGGAATGGATTTGAGATGAGGTTCTCTTGACATGGTAATTTTCTTAAATTTTTTGGTTCTTAAAATCTATGACCTCATTTTGCACATAAGTATCCTATAATCATAGAAGATAACAAAACAATTATCATATTATATCAACACCAGCAAATCAATTTTATCAAAAATATTTTCACAAATAATTTTCTACTTTATGAACTTTGAATAGAAAAGAATATCATTATTTAGGTCTTGTCACTATAACATGGAATTTAGATATTTTTGAAGTTAGCTTTGAAAAGCTCAAGAAAGTAAACAAATATTCAATATAATGTCTCAAAATCTATTATTTAGACATTTAAACTTAAAATGTTTGGGCAATTTTCTCACCTTAAAGAGTATTTTTGTACAAGGTTAAGGTATGGCTACTTGAAAGTGTTTTATTTTCCAATTGTGTCTTGTATCTATACTTGTTTGAGATTTGAAACAACTTATGATATAACCTATATAGGAAAGTAATTGAAGAAAGATGGTTTTGGATTTGCATACCTCACAGACACCGACATATGAGCATAGAAATGCAAGCCTACAAGCCTTGATCATATGTAAATACTATAATATCATTGAAGGTGCCTATAGTATAAACACCTATATTATAGGTATTTATAACATAGGTATCCTATAATCATAGAAGATTTCTATATTGGATGATTGCAAGAAATACTTGTCCTATTTTTTGTCCCCTTGCCCTAGGACAAATGTTTATTTGCTCATAACTTTTGCATAGTTTGACCTTTTCAAGTGAAATTTATATTGAAGGTACATGAGGTAGTTTTAGACATTGAGTAATTGTTTCAAAATTTTCAAAATTATTCTATTGTTTTTAAACTGCCTCCAATTAGGTGTCTACATTGGCCATTTTGGAGGTTTTTAGTACTATTTTGTACCCTATAATCCAAATTTGAAACTCGAAATTGAGATGCAAGGACTTCTACTAAAGTTACATAGGCCCACAAAGAGATTTTCTAAGAATAGTAATCTGTCCACCCTCCACATGTGCTCAAAGTACACATTCTTTGCACAAGTCCAAAGAAATCAATTTTTTTTCAAAAGACAAAAATGGTTGAGAAGAAGCATCTTCAAGTGAGGAAAATGGCTTTTTTTGGGAGAATATTTTGAATTTCTTTACTAATTTTAAAAAATCAAACATCAAAGTGTCCATTTTCTTGGCATTTTTCATCACTCTTTGAGTGTGCATAACTTTTAGAGATAAATTTTACTAGATTTGAATTTTTCACACATGTGATTTTTTGAATGCTTTACAAATTATCCATATTTTATTTCATTTCTGAAAATTTTATTTCAAAAGTCATAGTACTCCAGTAAGACCATTTTGAGCCAAAAACTACAAGTGTTTCTTGCAACCACCCTATTATATATATCTATAATGTGGGTGTATAGACTCTTCTACTTGGTTGCTCATGATTTTAGGCTCAAGTAATAGCAACCATGACCTCATGGCCATGGTTTTCAAAAGCCACCTTGTAACACAATGAAACGATGGTTTGCTTAGCAATTTATTGTTAAAAAACAGTACATGTTTTTTTGAGGGCTTATTCAATGACAGTCTCAAATTTTTAAATGAAATTGGTAATGTTGGTACAACATTACTATATTTTAAATGGATGAATGTGTTTTGGATAAATTTTGGTCATTTCACTCACTGAAACAATTGTCGTCAAAGCACAATGAATTAATGTAAGAACATGGTTCCAAAGAATCTTTTATAGACAAAGATAGACATGAGGATATGGTTCCAAAAAGCTCATATGCCCACAAAGTCCCATGCCTAGACTTCTTGATGATTTTTGCCCATGATATTTGGTTGTAATGTTTTTTTTTATCAAGCAAGTGAGGCAATATAGAGTGATGAACAGCTACTTCCATGGATGAGTATAGATGGGAATGTGGAATTCATATGCAACATTAGAAGAAAGAGAGTCACAAGGAGCCAAATTGCAAGTAACTACACTAAATAGTGAAATTAGGTTGCCCCTCGCTAATTTTTTGACATTCAACACTATATAAACCTTTATTGTTTATGTACAAGAATGCACTGCTTCTGTATTAGATATTGGTGTAGTTGGAAGTCATAAACCTTCATTTGTACAAATGGAAGTATTTGTAGGAATATTTGTTGACTTTGATGTCTTGTACAATAATTGTTTGGAGGTAAGGCAACGTAATTGTAAAGACAACCAAATTTCACCATTTAGTGTAATTTATGAGAATGGTTTGAAAGCTCATACTCCTCAGTCCCACTAAAAGCTTCCAAAATTCTTCCTGCAAAGACTATAAATGAGCTTGATTAGGAAGCTTTTAGTGGGACTAAGGGGGTAACATTTAGTAGCATGCACTCTTGCATGCATTGGCATTAAGGTAGGAGGTCCATAAGTGGACCATCTAAGGTCTGGAACTGAATTTTAGGGAGGTGATATACCTTGAAATATTTTTCAATAAATTTTCTTGAAAGACAAGGAGAATTGTCATCTGGCTGAAGTTGTTTCATAGTTTTTGAAGCTTCATGGAATTAGTTATGAAATTTTGAAGTCAAAACACCATAGAGCTCTAAAAGCGACCCCCCCCCCCGAAATGTACACCATTGGTACATTTTGAAAAATTGAAGAAAGCAGAATGTACCTTTGAGGCATGTTCCATTCAAAATGCCCAATCCTAGTTCGAGCTTCCTACCTTACGTTGGCTCTCCAATAGATGGTGTAGCATATTTTATTCTACACCCAACTAGACTTGATAGCTAAGCGGACATGTGGAGGCTCCATGGGATGAGCGGGGTGCATGAAGGAAAAGCCTATGGACATGAAGACTATTGCATGTTATGCTCTCTGTCTTTCATGCTCTTGCACTCATGGTTTGATGCAGTACGATTTCATTTCTTCTAATGTTTCATCCATATTCTGCATTCTCATCTACACACATGGATGGACGGAAGTAGCTTGTTGGAGTCACTCACACAGTGCACAGGATGCTTGAAATCTTCGCCTAAAATTCTCTGCAACAAAATAACTTAAACATGTGCTGCAGCAACTGATAAGTGATAACAGAAGTGGACTTGTAAAGTGCTCCCATGCCCAGCACTCATTAAGCTTATATTTGGAGCACTCCTGAAAGGATAGAGCCATTGATTTCMACTGGAAACTCACTCATGTCTTCCTGCGGACCAGCATCCTTGAAAAGCCTATGGGAATCAGTGTTTTTTTTTTTTTCATTTTCCATGAAGTGGCGATAATAAATGTTACGGTGGTGCTCCAAGTTTCAACATTCATCCACGTACTGGATAGAAAATGTGATACTACGTATCTATAATTTTATTTTCATTCATAATGTGGCGATTTCATCCAAGATTTTTCTTGAACTTGAAGTTTTTTGGCGATTTCATCCAAAATTTTACTAAAAATTCCTATAGACTCGGTGCTAGGTCAAAAATTTTGGTGCAAGTTTGCACCAAATTACCAGAAAAAAAACACTGATGGGAACTTTCATTAACCCCTCGCCGACGAAAAGTGTCCTCACATAGTCTGGGAGTCCAATTCAAAGTGCTGTAACTTTTGCATACAAAGTTCAAATTCAATAAAACTTGTTGGAAAAGTTGCGCATATTAGTCTAGTTTTAGTGGTAGAATTTTCAGATCAATCCAAGACGTACTGATATTTTGAAAGCCATTTGAAGTTCACAGGTTCAATTTGAGTTCACCACATTGCATTCTTCTGGGTGCAACTTCGGGGGCTTGTAACTTTTTCATCCAATGCTTTTTTCCAATAAATATTTTATGGTTGTGTCTCCATTAACCCCTAAAAGCCCAAGGGGTTTGGACAAAACACAAATGTGTTATAAAATATAAATTCTATAACTTTTTTGAAGTTTGCATCAAAGAAGTTTATGTGAAGCATGAAAAGTAGAAGATATCCGTACAGTCAAAATTATAAAATTATTTTCAGATTCTCTTCAAATGAATTTTGAAGAAATAACTTCAAAAATTCACCAAAAATACAATTTCTATCTTTAACACTTGAATTTTTTTTGATTGATCAAAATAGTGGTTTCTATTGAATTGTAAAAAAATGCATAAAATCTAGTCATAGAAATTTCAATTAGTTCCTCAAATAGTAAGTTTTTCAACACTAGAAAATTCTAAACACATTGTGATATTTCTCTTATGATTTTTTTTGACCGTAGCGATCTTAGTTTTGAATATAAATACTGAAAGACAACCCAGTATTTAGAAGGAAATTTTAAAAAAAAATTCAAAAAAAAGTTTTTTTCTGCTCGAAAATTCTGCCCGAAGTCGGGCAGCGACCACAAAATGGTCATTTGAGCGCTTAGGGGTTAAAGTCTTGTTATTGTGCTAAAATTTTCATCCAAGTTGTTTTGAATGTTTGGGAGCAATTCAAAGTTCAAAATCCAAACATTTTTGCTGTGCAGTGAACTTCCGCGGCTTAGAACTTCTTCATACATGGTCCATTTTCAATCATTTTTGTTGGAAAAGTTTTACATAAAAGTCTGGTTTGTGTGGTTTAAATTTCATATCAATTCAAGAGGTAATGAATGATTGAGAAGTATTTTAGTAGAGGGAGGGTCAACCATAGCTATGACTTTTGGCCACTTTTTTCACTATTTTTTGACATTTCAAAACAATTTTGCAGACACAATGAGTCAGTTGGATGATATTTTTTTTACCAATGTGTTTGTCTTTTGGTTTTGAATCACTTTGTAGTTTAAAGTTTTTTATTTGAGTAAGTTTAGAAATCAAATATCTCCTCCAAAATCTATTTAAAAAACAATTCAACATCTTTTCTCTACACTAAAACATTCGAATCTTTCAATCTATCCAGTCAAATGACCCCAAATTTTTTTCATAGCATTTACAACATGCACAATACAAGATTGTATGGTTGAAATGTTCATACATCATTGAAATGTGCACTTAAAAAGTAAATATGCTTTTACACGTGTTAGGCGGCTTTAGGCGGTGAGGGATTAAAGTATGTGCACTTAAAAGCAGTGTTTTGTTTTGTTTTGGACAAATGGGTATGTGGCCTTTCTTTCAAGAAGGTTTTGGGTTTCCTCAGTCCTTCATTTTGGAGGCTTGAATTGAAGTAGGCCAATTTTGAGTATGCAATTTTGAATATGTAATTTTTGTATACAATTTCTATTTATTYGAGCTTGGCACAACAAATGAAATGAGATTTTGGAAACATTTTAGCAACAGTGTGTAGGACCATGATTATAGTCTGGCATTTTTTAACACATTTATCCTGTTTCATCCCATAGGTTTGAAGTTGTTTACTTTTGTTTGAGGAAATTGGGCATTTAATTGCCTAAAAAACACTACTTGAAAGTGACACTCTCCTAATTGTGACACCCATCTATGATAATCCAAGATTTATTTTACTTTATTCACTTTATTTTTTTGACACAAATGAAATGGACTTTTGTAGGGGAAAATAATACAAGACCACCAGCCACAAGTGGCGTAGAAGACACTATCGGGGCTTTTACAACAAGAAGTTGTCATAGATTTCAAGCTTGGACATTTGTAGTTAGGTGTTTGCAATTTGGAGAGTGTTACTATTAGATGTTTTTAGCTTATAATAACATTGAAAAGATGCAATGGCCTCCATGAGCAAGGTAGTTACCAAAATACTTGAACTATTGGACCGACATGTGCCATTTTTTGTTTCTACAATTCTCAATGAAGTCATCCAGTGGTCTACAACATTTTTTCAGAGTTAATCCTTAAAGGACTCGGGTGTGTAGAAAACCGTATTGCAAAAGCCACCTAATGGCGTTGTGGTCCTCTTTAGGGGTTAACCCCTAAGTTTGATTTCTTATATTGGTACTAAGCTTAAGTATAGTGTGAGGCCCTCTCCCGAAGGCCTCCTAGACTATGAAGCCCTGCCGCAAAGGCAAGGGCTGTGACCTAAGCCCAAGAGGCCGGGCCCTAACAACCTAGGAAGTCTAAGGGAGGGGACCCTCTCACTTTGTAAAACCCTTGAATGACAAGGCAAACGTTTTGCATCCACTAAATGATAGAAAATCAAATTGTACACCACAGAAGTGCAACTATTCATCCACGGAATTAGGGGTGGTAAGGGAAGATCTTCTATAGTACTTTGACTTCCAATGAGTACTTTTGGATTTTCTTAATCTAGTGATTCCCACGATATCAAAATTGATGATTTCCACGGGCACCGGTTTGTCTTTTAAGGGTTAACTCTTAAAGGACGTGATCCATTGTGAAATGGTCAAACATCATGTCTAAGCTAAATTTAGCCTTTGAAAATGTGTTCAAACACTAATCTTATTTTTTGTTATTTAAAACTTTAAAATCCATATCACTGTGAAAAAGCTCAATTTATTTTAAGAAAAATGGTAATTCTTATCATTTTTGTTGCAAAAACTGAACATATATGAGCAAAAATAACAAAAACTACCCAAATTGTTTGAAAGTTTTTCAAGAGGTACAAGTAGAAATGGAGATTAGTGTGAAAAAATTTCAATTGCTTATTTTATTTTTTACACCCAAAACAACCACAACAAAGAATTTGAAGTCAAATTCAACTATTAAACCAAATTTACACTTTTATTTTATTGATGTATAAATATTTTGTATTTTTTTCTATTGCCAAAATGCACTTTCTAGTTATTTTAGATTTTTTCAATAATTTTCGTGGAAAAATAAAATTATTGTGAATTTATAAGGCTAAAGGTGGAAATAAAATTATATCAATTACAATACATTTTAGAATAATGTGTAATTTTTACCATAAATGAATGATAGAATGAAAAACATAATTTTATAAATTAAAAATAAAATTCATTTCAAAAAAAGAGAATATAAATAAAAAACACACCATATTGTGTTATTTGGATTTTAACACATGRAGCTTTCAATTGCAATAACTCTTTCAATTTTTGACTTTTTTCAAAATTTTAAAATGGAGTAGAAAAAAAACTTTTCAAGCTTCGTTTTCTTAGACTAAATCAAATTTCAAAAATAGTTATTTTGAAAATTGCAATCGAGGTTGACCAAGGCGCATCCACTTTTTGGATGCGCGGACCTTAAGGGGTTAAGCAATGGGCGGGCTGAGATATCATGCCACGGCACGATAATATCTAAAATTATTGTGCCAAGCCCCCACATCAAGTAATTGTGCGATATAACTGGCACTATTTTTGTGAAGGCGTCGATCTGCCAGTGCTTAGGGTTAACGTAAGTTGTCTTCCTAGCCCAGTGTTGAGTGCGCTAGCAACTTGGCCAGCAAGTTCAGAAGGTTGGGCATCCCGCCCTTGAGTGCACGCGGTCTGTCATTCTGGGGATCTCGCTCCTCACCAGTAACTTCCTCAGGTCACCACGTTGGCTTGCATTGCTTGGCCCTGCCCTCACATGGCTGCATGGACTGTAAGTGTACTTCTCTGTCCATTGGTCCCAACCACCCATGGCACCCCACAAGCTCGTTTCAGTTCAGCATGAACTATGAAGTCAGCGGAAAAAAAAAAAAAAAAAAAAAAAAAGTCTTTTTCTGCTGTCTTTTCTGACATTCAGGGGATGTGTACGTCCTACCCACACTAATTCACACTGAGGTAAGTGTACCCATACCCTATCACTTAACCCCTAAGCGCTCAAACGACCATTTTTTGGTCGCTGCCCGACTTCGGGCAGAATTTTCGGGCAGAAAAAAACTTTTTTTTTAATTTTTTTTTTTAATTTCCTTGAAAATATTGGGTTGTCTTTCAGTATTTATATTCAAAACTAAGATCACTACGGTAAAAAAAAAAATCATAAGAGAAATAGCACAATGTGTTTAGAATTTTCTAGTGTTGAAAAACTTABTATTTBAGGAACGAATTGAAATTTTTATGACCAGATCTTATGCATTTTCTTACTATTCAATAGAAACCACTATTTTGACCAATAAAAAAAAATTCAAGTGTTAAGGATAGAAATTGTATTTTTGGTGAATTTTTGAAGTTATATCTTCAAAATTCATTTGAAGAGAATCTGAAAATAATCTTATAATTTTGACCGTACGGATATCTTCTACTTTTTGTGCTTCACATAAACTTCTTTGATGCAAACTTCAAAAAAGTTATAGAATTTATATTTTATAACACATTTGTGTTTTGTCCAAACCCCTTGGGCTTTTAAGGGTTAAGGGATTTTTTTAGCAGAGCATGAGCAAATAGGAGGCAATGCAAATTGTTCCCATGTATCCTGAATAGGGATATTAACCCTTCATTGCCTACGGTCTAAACGCGTCTACAAGCATCCTTGCTTATCATGTATTATAAGTCTAAATTTCAGTGAAGTATGAAAATCTCAACCGTACAATCTTGTAGTGTGCATGTTGTAGATGGTGTGAAACAAATTTGGGGTCATTTGACAAATATAGATTGAAAGATTATAATGTTTTAGTGTAGAGAAAAGATGCTGAAATTTTCTTAAAAACACATTTGGAGGTGAAATTCGATTACTTAACCTACTCAAATAAAAAAATGTTAGACTAAAAAGTGATTCAAAACCAAATGGCAAACACTTTGGTGAAAAAAATATCATTCAATTGACTCATTGTGTCTATAAATTTTTTTGAAATGTGAAAAAAAAGAGTGAAAAAAGTAGCAAAAAGTCACATCTACTGATGAACCTCCCTCTACTAAAATGCTTCTCAATCACTCATAACTTCTTGGATTGATATGAAATTTCTCCCACACAAACTAGACTAGTATTCAGAGCTTTTCCAACAAAAATTATTGGAAATGGACACTTTATGAGGAAAAAATAAGCCTCTAAAGTTCACTGCAGTCCAAAAATGTCTGGATTTTGAACTTTGAATTGCTCCCAAACATTCAAAACAACTTGGATTGACATGAAAATTTTACCACAATAACTAGACTTTAATGGAAACATAACAAAACAAACTTTATTGAAAAAAAACATTGGATGACAAAGATACATGCCTCAGAAGTTGCAGCTATCAAAGTGCAATTTGGTGAATCCAAATCTCGATCCAAATTAAACTGTGAACTTTCAATGGCTTTCAAAATATCAGTAAATCTTGGATTGATTTGAAAATTTTACCACACAAACTAGACTAGTGTATGCAAATTTTCCAATAAGTTTTATTGAATTTGAACATTGTCTGTAAAAGTTATAGTACTTTGAATTTAACTGCCAGACTATGTGAGAACACTTTCAGTCCCCTTAGGCAATGAAGGGTTAAGGGGACCCATACCAATTAAGTGACATTTCACACTATATAAATATCTACCTTTTTTGTACATCAATAGTGACTAAAGTGTCTCAACAGTTGTACATCATGTTTCAAACATCTTTAGTTTTTTACTATTAAAGCATCCCCACCGCACACGACCATGCAGGCAAACCCGAGGATTGGCTAAGCCGGCCCCATTTATTTCCTCCACGCCACACACTAGGAAGCCAAAAAGTTGGCCGGCCGCGGACAACTATAGAAACCGGACGGCCAAATGGGGAGTCTTGCCCGTGCATCAGTATGGGTGGATTTTGTCCTTTGCTCATTTTTTGAGGTACTTTTGGGACATTAATTTCTTCTCCATTTTTTGTGCGGGTGAGGTGGTGCTCTTGGAGGTCGTGTTGACTTGCTTCTCGTATCTTGAGGCGGAGTTGCGATGGGGTGCTTGCCAAAAGGAAAGACCAGCTCACTCATTGGGTACGCCAATTGAGGCCGGCCCGGAGTGCGCAGTGGGGATGCTCTTAGTTCCTTCAATTGTTTGGTCCCCTTAATACTTCTATTCAATGTAGAAAGATAGGAAATACATGGATTGCAAAATTTTCCAGAATTTTATTCATAAACTTGAAAGTACTACAGACTTTGGGTGCCAAAAAGTACTTGGAGCCCAAAGCCAATGTCTACACTCTTTTTATTTTGGTTATTGAAGAACTAAGATAGAACCACCCATAACCAACCAAATAAGGAATTTTGGACGAATCTGGAGCTATACAATGCAAGATAAATATTTTCAGAAGTATAATGGTAAAAATAATGGGGATTGCAAAAATTGTAGTAATTCTATTGCAAGAATTGAAATTACTATGAATTTTCAAAGGCAAAAAGTGAGTCAGGCCCATTGTTAATCTCTAGACTCTTCCAATTCCGATCACTCAAAAAATACTTTTCCACTCACTGCTTCCTACTTTTTAGCACACTAGCACTAGTAGATTTTTTTTTTGTTGATTTGGTCACGTTGTTCCGATCACTTCTTGACATAAATCTGTTGATTTCAACAGATTTATGTCAAAAAGTGATCGGAACAACGTGACCAAATCAACAAAAAAAAAAAATTTTCTACTAGTGCAGATTGGGACATGTGTCATGAACTTTTAGTCCCAACTTTGAAAAGAAAAGAAAAAATCATTTTGGCCTTGGTTGGAAATACGTTAGTCTATAGGTTGGTTATTGGCCCCTGATCGGAAATGGGTGGTTCTACTTTATTTCCCAACTCATCACTCCCAACTTTCTTGCTTACTACTTTGGGACATGTGTCATGACTTTATTAGTTTCAACCTTAAGAAGGAGAAATAACACATTTTAATCTTTGGTTGGAAATTTGATCTTGTTAGCATTTGTTGGAAACAATGTACCCTATAAGGGTGAATGCAAGAAAGACCGGTCCTATTTTGCGTCACACTTTCAATGACGAAGTTGTCATGTGCTATAACTTTTGGAGCATGAATCCAATCAACTTGAAATTTTTGTTGGAGATATCTAACTTGATAGTAATCAGATCCTTTATTTTTCAGAAATTTTAAAAAATCATTTTATATTTAAATTTTGATTTAGCTAATTTGTCACACTTTGCGGTTTAGGGTTTTTTAGTACTGGGGAGTATCCAAAATTAATGATTTAGAGACAAAATTTCTATGGTCTATTTCCACACTAGGCATGCATGTATCTACCAAAGGGAATTTAAAAAAGCATTATTCTATTTCTTCTACATAGGTGCGAACAGGGCTCCCTTGCACGCGCACTTCTGAACAAACAAGATAGTTTTAAGATCATTATTTTAGTGAAATCTCTTCACCCTGAAGTCTTACCAAATTGACAATTTTTATTTTTATTTTTAAATTTTTTTCCCTATTTTTTAAAATTAAAAGAATCAAAACACCTATTTTCATGAGATTTTTCACTTTTCTAGTTCTCCTACTTAGAAATTTTTTCTATACTTTTCCTTCCTAGGGTACCTTCTTCTTGAAGGAATATACATTAAACATATTTTTAAAATTTTTTTCTAATTTTTTTTCTAATTATACAGTACTCTCGAAAAAATCAGCAGTACTATGCAAAATGCTACCAAAACCGGTCGGTCTTTCTTGCAATGACCCATAAGTTGGATATGGGTTGTGGTTGGCAATGGATACATTTATTGTAACTAATGTTGAGATACTTATTGGGTGTGGACATGATGTTGTAAGTCATGGTGCTCCAAAAAGAAGTGTTCAATATTGTTTTCGGACCAATGGTTATGTGACCTTTCTTTCAAGAAGGTTCTAAGTTTCTCGGCTTCTTCATTTTGGGGTCTTGAATTGAAAAAGGCCAACTTTGAGTATGCAACTTTGAACATGTAATTATTGTATGCAATTTTTGTATTGTGTTAGCTTTGCATGACGGATGAAATGAGGTTTTGGAAACATTGTGGCAATGGTGTGAAAGGCCATGATTATAGGTTGGCATTTTTTAACACATTTTTGCTCTTTTTCATATATAGGCTTGAGACTACACATTTTTTTGAGGAAATTGGGCATTTAAATGTTTAAAAAAAACATTGCTAAAAGGTATTGTGCTCTAAAGGCAACCACTAACATAAAGGTATATTTTACTTTCTTCAATGTACCAATAGGGTAAATTTTAGGAGGTGGTTGCTTTTACTTTCCATTGCGTTTCAACTTGAAATTTTTTGAACCAATTTTATAAAAGTTGAAAGAATATAAATTGATTGGGATTTGATGCCAATTCCATTTTTCTTTCTACAAAATGTACTAAAAATTGTTTCAAGGAGTTCAACTTTCCTCTAAGGGCAATGGAAGTGTTGTGAATAGAAAACAAAACAAAACTACAAAACATAGCAAAACCAAAATATCATTATACAAGAATAAAGAAGTCTTTTCAAAGAAGGTTTTTGAAAAAGGTTTGAAGCATATTCAAAGAGAGATGAGGTGAAAAGTACTCCCTCTACCATTTGTCCAAATGATTATCATCTAATCACCAATTAACTATTCAACTATAATGTTTGTGGAGAGCGTATTAAGATAATGATGTATTACTTAACAAGCATCTCTTAAAATATCATTGTAACAACAAACTACCTTCTTGCTGGCACATATGGAAATAAAAATTACATTTTTAGAAAGTTACTATAATTTTCTACCTTTAAAAAATATTTTCAAAAATCCCACCAAAATTTAGTGGTTTGTTGTGATCCRAATGTTCAAAATTTGAAGTATAGAATTTGTCCAATCAAATGTATATACAAAAAAAATTGATAGTAATAAAAGGTTGAATGTAAATCTAAAGTTTTCATTAACAAAAAGATCTTGATTATTGGACCACATATATATCATAAGTAACAAACCTTTAATCCTTTAATGCTTCAATCCTTTTTTAAATTTCTACATAATTTTGCTTACATCTTTGTATAAAGATGTCATTTACCTGAAATTTCATCACATTGGTCACAGAAGCAAGTTCTCTTTTGAAGATTCAAATACTATCTTAGATGAATATAAAAGTATTTATTCAATACATTACTCAAAAGCCCTTATAATGTGGACTTCCAATAGCTTAGGGGTTAAATTACAAAAAATTCTTCCATAAAATTAGTACTATATATGAGGGTTGGATTCAACAAAGAGGGGTCAAAATAGAATATTCATTTTAACCTTTGAAGTCCTTGGGCCATTTTTCCATAAAAAATTACTTAAATTTACCAAACAATGCAACTTCCAATGCAAACAACAAAAATTTTAAGCATTTGTTTCTTTTGCAAATCCAACCATAGGATTTTGCACTAGACTAGTATGAAAATGTGCAGAAAAAATTTTAAAAGCTTTTACTATATCAATCACAAGATATAAGCATTTAAAGTAATGGAAACCAATTTTTTGTTCCTAGTTTGACTAGACTAYAAGGCTTGAATCCTTGTAGTTCCTTGAGGAATATGGAATATTCAATATTTTCAAAATTGTGAAGATGTATTAGAAAATAATGCAACTTAGAATAATAGTTTTATCAAGCAAAAGTCTTAAAATATGGTCCATAGATCATATCCATATGGTTTGATCAATTAGTACACAAACCAATAATTTTAAATAAAATTTGAAGCCAAAAATTGTAGTTTCCTTCTAATATTGATTGTAGATTGAATTTTTGTGATTTTAAAATTGAATATTTTTTCTTTAAGGTCAAAATGTTAATTTCTAATTGTAGTGATTTTTGAAAATATTAATTTTACTTTTCTTATTCAAAACATTTGTGAAGGGTCATTTCTTTGATAGGTTACTTTTTGAGAGAAAACTTACCAATAAATGATTTAATAATATAATTTTTTCAAAGCAAAGTCTTTATAACCTATACCATACAAATATTAAAGAATCAACACAAGAATCTTCAAAAACATTGATGGATGAGAAAATACAACTTTGTGCGTTTGGCACATTGTGTGTGTATTTAATCATTTCTTTTTCAAAACTTGGACGTGTTGTCGGGTAAAGAGAAGCGCGCTTTGAGAACATGCGGAGTGTTTGGCTGCAACTTGGTGTCATTGGCTTGATACTTTCTTCTATCTTCAATCTTCTACCTTCAATCAATCTTCTGTTAACCTAATCTATTACATGCTCTAAACAAGTGTAAGAGTCAATATAGGAATAAGAAACCATGGAATGTGGGACAGGTAAAATGGGACAACAGATACAAGCTCCCATCCGGATAAAGGGATCCTAAATTCAAATTCGCGGTTTGCTGGTCATTACTTTCAGGCCATAAGAACAAAACAAGTCTCGACCATGTGGGTGATCAATTCCACTTTGTCACCACGACAATAAATGGGATTGAGTCATGGTTTAACCGAGAGTGCCTTCAACGATGATTACAACGCAAAAAATGAAATAAAATGACAACAAGCCTCCAAATCAAGTTAAAAAATAACAAAGCCAAATTTCACACATACACATAAAAAAACCCTAAAACATTCATCTTTAAGTCTTCAAATCTTTATATCTTCAAGTCTTCATGTTTTAAGAAAAACAATGGGGAAACTCCAAACAATAATCCCTTCAACAGCTGTAGTCTTCTATCAAGCGCCATAGATGGCCCACAACTTCAAATGCTAAGTATATTAGCATTTTGAAAAACTCATTGAACAATCTAATATCTATCCAAATTTCATCCCATTCTAAACTATTGTCCAAAAGTTATGAGAGAACAAAGAGGCTCTTCTCCCTCCTTGACTACCAACTATTGTCTCTTTGTACTTTTATAGCTTTTGATTTACAACTCTCATACATAAACGTGATATCAATTTAAAAAGCTAATACCACTGAGTACAATCCGTTAAATTTGTACTAAAAATTAAAAAAAATTCCGTAAATTATAGTCAAACATAATTTGGATCTCTTATTTTAAGAGAGCAYCCAACCACTTAACTTCCACATACCATAACTCTTTCAATAAACCTCCATATAACTTGAATGATAGCAATTTTGAAAGCTTAACTAACAATCTATTACTTCTAAAATTTTCAAAAGAAACCTTCAAATTGACCAAAGATTATGGCCCTCCGAGTTTGGCCTTGTTCCCATAAAAAAAACATACTTAGCCAACCTCCAAACCTTCACACCTTTGGATTTTCTTTCTTTAAGCTCCAAATCTAAAGTTTAATAACTTTTTAGAAAGCTAAGACAAAAATAAACACATCCTCTAAGTAATGTTGCTAAATGATAGACTAAATGTCAACTATGACTTGTTGAAGTCTCTGCCTTTCTTCATAAAATGGCTTTGGATCTCTAGAAATTCGAGCACTCATAACTTTTCTAATCTAACTTCTAATTACGCTTGCAAATTCATTTTGAAAAGGTATTTTCATAAATAAAAACTTCTCTAAATTTCATCATAAAAAAGTTCATACAAATCAAGCTATCTCCCCTCAAAGTCTCAATTCTCTTCCCCCACTTCAAAACCTCACTTCCACACACACACTCACAATGGAATCTTTTTCCTAATTTTCTCCTTCTTAACCCCTCACCGCCCACACTCAAACGCACTGTCGTGGGAGGTTTTCAGGAGGGTCGAACAAAACATAGGGGTGCATGCTGCAGAAGAAAAATTGACATAAAGTAACCGTAGCGATGGAAAATAGGCATACTTCGGGGTAGAAGGTGAGGTCCTGATCTAAAATCGGACAATCACATTAGCCGGGACGAAGGTCTAATTGGATCCAAAAAAGGAAAACACACGGACTTTTGTGACAAGGCCAAGTGATTCAGCACTTGTAGCGAGGAGTGCAGTTCTTAGCAGGAATCCAAAATTCGTGTGAAGCAAGGAAAGCAACTCCTGCTTCACTTCCCAAAATTGCAGAGCAAAGCTTCGAGTATCCTGATCCTAAGGCAATTTGCAATATGGTCGCAGGTGGCCGAGAGCCACCGAGTAACCGGTTGAGCGCACTCCCCTGACCGGCCGCTGCGGTTTCCACGGCGGTTCCTTGCGGTTCCAATTTGCAAGCAAGAGGAGGCAACATGCGCAGCAGTAGCGGGAGTGGAGCTCTCCATGGAGTACTGCACTGTCGTCCCTGTGCGGCAACATCCAATGCCAACGGTTTGGGACCGGCAAACGCCGATGAATTTGTACAAATGGCCATGTCCAATTTTGGACATCACTCGATTCAATCAACAGCTACACAGAAATTGTACACGCAAAACCCACGCAAATGGTTCGACCTTGTCCCCAATAGAACACTAATCCAAGCTGCTGCAAAGTTCCGACAATTTCGTCCTTCTCTGTC
Organism: Pleurozium schreberi; assembly: GCA_006891605.1. Classification (NCBI taxonomy): domain Eukaryota; kingdom Viridiplantae; phylum Streptophyta; class Bryopsida; order Hypnales; family Hylocomiaceae; genus Pleurozium; species Pleurozium schreberi. The sequence continues at coordinate 43,956 of VACF01000168.1, forward strand.
GCGTGGAGACAGTCTAAGTAATTCTCTAAGGACACTTTTGGTCACCTCAGGCGGTGAGGGGTTAAGAAAAGGGAAGTGGGGTAGATTAGCCCACACTCCAATCCCACCAAAGATACGTATCATCTTTCCCTTTCACACTTTTCAAATCCACCTAAGTTCCTTAATAATTCTATTTAAATGAAAGGCAAAATATATGAGCCTTTCAAACATCTAAATAAATAAAATAAAATAAACAAACATAAAAGAAATATTACCATAGGATAGCCAAGTGCCTTCTTCGGCGCATAAAAGAGTTGGATATATAATTGCAGTTGCCAAGTCTTGGATTTGGTTGGTTGAAAAAGCAATGGTCTTTGGTTGCCCGTTGATCCGGTTTTGAAACTAGATGGACACGTCAAGCAGCTCAAGCGGCCCATGGCTTGGCACGCTAGTGAGGCAGAAAATTAGACCAGCCAATCCGCTATCTACCTCCCTAAGCTGTGCATGTGACAAGTGGCGCAGCACTCGTGTATTAATGGGCGCTCCATTACTTTCAAATCGTGGTTCTTACCACGACCAACTCTTTTTGTCTCAACTCTTTGCTTATTGAAATCCAAACATATCACGCTAATATATGTATATTTTCATGATAAAAACATTTTCATCAGGACAACATGGTCCTTAAAGGATTAACTTTAAAAATTTGTATTATAGACTGTCAATTTAAGTTTTATTATGTCGAGTAATTGAGTTGAAATTTTAGGAAACTAAATTAAAAAAAACCACTAGCGATTATCATTCCGACCTTGAAAAAGGTTAAGTTGAAGTAGGTATGAGATAGAAGATAAAACTAGAAAGCAAACTAAAATATTTGCCCCTATTTCTTTTAAAAAATTGCTAAAGTAGAGTTCAAAATGGACTTAATACATTATGTTTTCAAGAATTTGTTAAAACTGCCCCCAAAACAAGAAGCTTCAGAAATATAAAATCACTTATCTAGATGAAATTAATCAAATCTTTCCACATATACAAAAAATATAATTAGTAAGAAATATCTCAAAATCATTTCAAGTTTTTCTAGATTTTTTTCATTCCCCACCTTGGCCTATTTTGGGCTTATTGTGGCTTAAATGTTGCTCCCTAGCACAAATTAAAATCATGTTCAAGAAAACTAATCAATTTTCCTACCTTTAAAAAAATTACACAAATTTTACCAAAAATTGAGATTATCGATACAAGCCTAACCCTACAAATTTTGTCCAAGGGAAGTCTTGGAACTTTAGGGGTTAAAGGTCCACATTCCCTTTCACTAATTGCAAGAGGACATGTGGTATATTTCAACAAAAAAAATAGTTTGTGTTAAATTCGACTCTCACATAATATATTATTGTATGAATCTTAATCTCTAAATTACAATACAAGCTAAGCTTTTGGGCTTGATTACCAAAAAGTGTTATTTTATATTTTTTTGGAATGTTTCAACCTATTTGGACCTATTGCAATAGTGAATATGGTTTGCCAAGCATTGCACTTAGGCTGCAAAGTCAAGAAACAATTCGCTTTTGTATGCCATGACGGCACACTTTGAACAAGCAAGAAGACCCACACCTTGCTTCAAGAATATTTTTGATTCCCTTTGGACTACTCTCTAGGCAAGTRATTGTCATTTAAGCCTTAATCCCTCATCGTCGCAGGGGACGAAAAGTGTCCTCATACAGTCTCGCAGTCCACTTTGAAGCGCTCTAACTTTAGAATCCAATGTTTGAATTCAATAAAACTTGTTGGAAAAGTTGCGCATACTAGTCTAGTTTTGATGATAAAATTTTCAGATCAATCCAAAACGTATTGAGTTTGTGAATGTCATTCGAATTTCTCAGGTTCAATTTAAGTTCACCACATTGCATTCTAATTGCTCTACAACTTCAGGGGCTTGTAACTTTTCATCAAATGCTTGTTTTCAATAAACTTTGTTTGGTTTTGTTCCCATAAAAGTCTAGTTATTGTGGTAAAAGTTTCATGCCGGTCCAAGTTGTTTTGAACGTTTGAGAGCAATTCAAAGTTCAAAATCCAAACATTTTTGCATTTCAGTGAACTTTGGCGGMTCATAACTTCTTCCTATACGATCTTTTTTCAATAATTTCTGTTGGAAGTTGAGCTTACTAATCTAGCTTGTGTACCTAAAATTTCAGATCCATCCAAGACGTTTTGAGTGACTAAGAAGCATTATAGTAGAAGGAGGTTCAACCACATATGTGACTTTTTACTACTTTTTTCATTGTTTTTTGACATTTCAAATCCGTTTTGGAGACACAATTAGTCATTTTTAGGATGTTTTTTTCACCAAAGTGTTTATATTTTGATTTTGAATCACTTTGTAGTTTAAAAGTTTTTTCATTTGAGTCGGTTTAGAAATCAAATTTCACCTCCAAATGTGTTTTTAAGAAAATCTCAGCACCTTTTTTCAACACTAAAGCATTATGATCTTTCAATCTATACGATCAAATGACCCCAAATTGTACCACACCATTTACAACTTGCACACTACAATATTGTATGGTTGAGATCTTCTTAACTGACTGGAATTTAGACTTTTAACACTTACAAAGGGAGGATGCATTTAAGGATGGTTGGACCTCCGGCAATGAGGGGTTCAACGTCGAGGTGGACATTTTGTGTCCCATAGATGATACTTAGAGAACCTTTTTGTGTAGGACAAAAGTGCAACTATTCATTCTCAGAAATTTTTGTGAAAAGGAGAGATTTTCTATAGTACTTTGACTTGGCCCATGAGTGCTTTTGGATTTCTCTAACCTGTAAAGGAACACATTAGAAGAAGTATGAGCCCTCCAAAAGGCTGTCAAAACGAATTAGCCGCAAGGCCATGTGACATTATAATTTTTTTTTAAAATTCATAATATATATATAAAATTGAGAATCAAACGTGGCACTAGTAGTCCCATGCAGGATTTAAAAAAATAAAAATAAAATCCATAATAGCACCACAGCCTTTTAGAACTCGCAGCCTTTTAGAGACCTCATATTTCTCCTAATGTTTGTCTCTTTGGAAGACAAAGGAGATTTTGGGCACCTACCTACGGTCTCAATTTCTGTCAAGATTTTTTGAAACTTTTTTTGAAGATAGGAAAAATAATTAGCTTCATAAAGTATGTAATTTTTATTAAATTGGTGCTTGGGAACAAAAGTTGTGCCCAAAACAACTTAAATCATAGGGGGGAGGGGAGCAAAAAGAAATTTCAACAATTTGAATGTTTAAATCTTGAACATGAAAAACTTTATTTCATTCCATTTTGATTTGTCATGAGAAAGTTATGGACAATCCTGTTTTTCAAGCAATCTAAGCATCTTCTAGAAAAAATAACTTGGAGGATTCATTTTTGAATGCATTTTTTACAATCTTAAGAAAAATAAAAATTCCACATGGCTTAGTTGTAATGCTGGAACAACCTCACCAATTTAAAAAAAATTACATATTACATCCTAAAAATTTCAAAAAATTACATATTACATCCTAAAAATCTAAATTTCTTTTGAAATATTCATGATTTTCACTTGCTAATACTTCAAAATTTTTTTAGGAAAAAGTGCCTCCAACTATGTTGAATTGTTTATATAAATAGTTTTGGGTGTTTCCACTGTATGTTTTTATTTTTAATTGAAACTTACACACAATTTGATCAAGATGTCAATAATACTCATGCCTCAAATATATCATCATTACTAAGGTCAATTAATCATTTGGTAGGCAAATAATTAGAGCATCTTCGACCATTGTTTTTCGTAATCTTTGAAGAGGGATGAATTGAATCTTTAATTTAAAAATTCAAGATAATTTTGTTCTAAGAAATAAAATTCTGAAAAAAATATGGAATCCTATCCAAACCTATATGTGTACATGGAAAAAATTTCCCCTCAAAATACCCACACTCTATATAATTATGTCAATTGCTTAAATGGTTAGAAATGCGTTGCTTCCTTGATTTGTCAAAATTCCTAAAACCAATCATTTCAAAAAGAGTGACATCGAGATCCTTCCATAGTGCAAATCAAACTCCACTAATTAGTACATGAGATTTGAGGGCATCAAAAGCCCGCAAATGATCTTGAGTTCCCGGGATGTGGGAATTCGCCACATTAGCACTCTATCGTGGTGGAGAGATTGCCATGTCAGAGGATATTAATTAATTAATTTTTAATGTGTTTTTTTGAATTTTTTAAAAACCAATTTGTAGTTCTTTTAAATATTTTATAAAATTTGAATTTTATGTTTTTGTATTTTTTTTTATTGAAAAATTCTAGTAGTAGTTGCTGCTCTCCAGTCTATGGACAGCAAGGGGAACTGCCAGGGGAACATCCTTGAAACAGTCTTCTAATCTCCTCAAATCTCATGTAATGTAATGTCAATAGTTTGCAACAAAGTGATGATTTAATTGAGAAACAAACCTTGAATTTTGACTAGAACTAAAAGAGATGAAAGTCAATGACAAACTGTCTTATTTTATTTTTTATGAAGTGTCAAAGTGGCGGTATTAAATGTTAAAGGGTTGCTCCAAATTTCAGCATTCATTCACATAATTATTGGATAGAAAATATCACATCAGCACATACCACATATCCATAGTTTTGATCATTACAAAAAAAAAGGGGGTCTTTAAAAGGTTGTTATAACAAAATGGCTGCAAGGCCCTCTGATATTAGAGAGTTTTTATTTATTTATTTATTTATTTAAAGAAAAAAAATTATTAAAAAAAAAAAAAATTATTGACAATCTGACGAGCCACTAGTAGTTTCATAATATCACCGTGGCTTTTTTGAACTTGCAGCCCTTTTGAGAGCTCATTTTTTTGTAATGGTAGACAAAAATATAATCTTTGAGAAAAAAAAATTTAATTTAAAAGATTCAAATTTTTTTTTTTTTTTTTTTTTACCCAACAAATTGTTTTTTGGACTTAGGGTGGCATAATTCTTACTCTTGGACATCAATTGAAATTTATAAATTTTATTTTTAGAAAGCTAATGTGATTTCCTATAATAATTTTTTTTTCAAAGAATCATGTCAAGAATTGAGGTCACATAAGCTTGCCCCAAATCCCAAGTGTCCCCTGAAAGTACTTAGGTCCTTTAAGGATTAAACTATTTAATAAAATCAATGGTAACATCCAATGGTATAAATAGTACAAAAATCTTAGAGAAAGACATGGAAGACTATTACATACTCAGTAGCATTCTAGAGGAGCTCCCTCAACACCCTTGGAAAAGGATTTGATTTGCGCATAATCTTGGAGCTCATCTCAAATGCAAGTGATCAAACGCCACAAGAAGTGAGATATGAGGCCCTCGGTGAATGCCTTGGATGTTCTCTCCATTACATGATTCTTTGTGGAAATGTAAGCACTGTTGAAAATCATGTCCTATTCCGTCAAGGGAGTCTATCCAACTTGAATGGAATTGGTCACTAACTAAAGGTGGATACACCCAAAAATTGCACCTTGTCTAACATCATTGTCATCACTATGAGTACATCTCCAAAATCAATATGTATCTAAGTTGAAAAAACAATTTTAGAACATCTACGTACCAAAAAGAGTTTAACCCTTCATATCTTTTACATACAACATCCAATGTCACATGCTTTTTGAGTGTCAGTCCCTACCTTAGATGAATAATCAGTTTTAGTGAAGTTGGGGAACCTCCTTGGTTGGAGCAGGCCATGATGTTCACTACACTAATGATGATAAATAATGTTACCTACACTAATTGATTTAAAACAAGTCATAACTTTTTACTCTTAATGAATATTTTTACAAACTATAGGTACAGAGTTTTCCCAACTATAGTTCTATTAGGATCCATGCACTTTGTAAAAACATTCATGAAGAGTACAAACTTACAGCATTTCTAAAGCAGTTAGTATGGGTAACACTATTTACCATCATTAGTGTTTTGTACTCTACTAAGAGTTTGGTTGAGCCTCGCAGATACGAAGGCACTTYCATTCTAAACTTGGCTAAAGCTCATGTGCAATGATTTTGGGGGGATTACTGAGATGTTGAGAAAGCATCTTTCAATTTCAGCATCACTGTACGTAGAGTGCTCAATAGATTCAAGTAAAGTCACTTAGCATAACATACTAAAGCAAAGCAGCGTTGATTGTTCATCTATTTCAATTAGTGACATTGTGGTTGACAGAAACTACACTTGCCTAAAATGATTTGGCTCGAGTACCAACACTTTCATTCTTGAACTTACGATATGATTAAGAATCTCTTCCAAAGAAAGGTGTCGGAGAAATTTCACCTGAGGAGTTCGCAGCAACTCTTTCAGGAATGTTCCGAGGGACATGCAATGGTTTGAAAATTCAACAAGTATGTTGGGAAGGGCCGGGCAACCGTAGTTCGTAACCATTCGAACTGCTTGGAGAGGAGACTGTGGACTTCGACTTCGAGTTGAATACCTTACTTAACCTTGAAAACAAGAGTTTCATGTGACGATTGCTGTGGCACAAGCTACGTCCACCGAAACTTGATGACACATACTTGTCTATAATTATTTGCCTTCATTTTGATCAATCATGTACTCCGTATAACGGAATTTATGAGGACCGGTAGTCTGATAGGACTTGAATCAAGTGCCGCTGCGTACGTCCCTTCCGTAACTGGGTACTGTATCCTCAATTTCCTCATTGACATTGTTCTTCAAATTATGTTGATAAAAATAAAGAATCAGACTCCAAACTTTCCAGTCATCAAATATAATGCCAACCAGCTCTCGTCTCCAAGTAGCACACAGGTGCAGATCAAGAGTATTTTACAAGGAAACCCTACAGGGGTAAGTTATTAAGTCTCGACGAATTAGGCATGCATTTCTAACATGCTTTGAGTACCAGTTTGCACTTTGGCTGACTTCTTTTAAGGGTCTCACAATGGCATACAAGTGTGTAATACAATTACTAATTAAGGCTTCCAATGTAAGGGTTTGGTTCCTGTTCAGCAACATGTTTGTTATGTGTAACCAAATGCAATTCCCATAAGCAGAGTTACGTCGTGATATGCAAAATGCAGACACACGTACACATAGCGCTATAGAAGGCACAAATCCTGTTTGAATACGTTTTTATGCGCTTCAAACACAACTTCCCACGGAAGTTGATTTCCGTGGCCTCGAATTTGAAGCACGAAAAACGCTTGTCTAAAACATGCCTCGACTACGGAAGAGACTACCACATTGTATAGTTTCTGTCTCACCGCACCATGCGTTTCGAAACCCCACAAAAACAATAAAATTGCTAACACTCAGAATTGCAATCTTGTAATAAGGCATAGTGGCATACACTCAAGGCAGTCACAATTCCACATGAACGCCGCACCCGTGACGTGCGCGACCGACCCACCTGAGCTTACCTTCCTTGTGACGTCACCCCCCTGCCACGAACTCCAGGGACTCAAACTAGGAAACTTCTTCCAACACGACTGCTGCGGTGCTTGCCAACTGCAATCTAAAGCTGGCGAGCGAACTTCTCTCGCAGATCTCAAATTTCTCAAATTAGATGCGGTTTAGGGTCGAGTKCCAGTTTGCAATCGCTTTTTCAATTCATACMCAAACAATAAACAAATACAGATAACAGTACTGTAGTGTGTCCGTCACTTTCGACATGAAGTGCCTTCCAAAGTTTAAAGCGGATCCGAACGAAGCAGTTCGGCAGTCGGCACCAACAGTGGATTGCCATGCAAGTCGCCGCATCCTTCGACTCCGCACAACACGCAACTCACTCTCATCGAAGTCCTCGCAAGTCCCGATCCTGTAAGGAATTTTATTTGTCCGCAATAAGGATTCGAAAAATGGTATCTGAGCTCGGAACCCTAAACCCTGGACGGTGCGAGGTTATGAAAGCACGTTCGTCCTGATTCCAGAATCTTCGTCTAAAAGTGAACGACATTGCTATTCCGTCGACGACTTTCGTTGCGAGAATGCCACCAACCAGGGTATGACAAGTGGGTGGGTAGGCTGGTCCGAACCAATGAGTGGGTTTGTATCCTATCCTTGCCTTGATGCGATTGGCGGCTGAGATTCTTCAGGTGTCTGTGAAATCTGCGTGGGATGGCCGCGTCACACCAGCACGCCAGCGTGGCTGCTGAGTCAGCCCGGTGTCTACCCATTCACCGCTTCATGGACTGCCTCGTGGCGCTGCCGGCCTGCTGACTCAACACTTCGGCTCCTCCACTCACTGTTCCCTAATAAGGTAGAAGGCTCGAGAACAGTTCGGGCATTTAGAACCGCCCACCCCATAAATGTACACAATTTGTACATGCTGTTTTTTCATAGCCTTGGGCGGTTTTGGAGCCCTATGTTAATTCAACTTCAAAATTTCATAACTAATTCAAAAATTATCCAAAAAATATGAAACGACTTGGGTTAGATGCCAACTCCTCTTCTCTTTGAAGGAAAATTCACTAAAAAATATTTTGAGAAGTTTCACCTGCCTAAAATTCAGTTCCAGTGCTTAGATGGTTGGTTTATGRACCTTCTACCTTAAGCTTTGGGGAGAGGATTTTTTTTTTTTTTCTGGCACCTAATGGAGCTATAATCTAGCATCATGACATAGTCATAGTGGTTTAACCCTTAAACGATGTCGAGGACGTTTTGCATTCGATGAATGACAAAGAATCTTTCCTTGTAGGATAGAAATGCAATCATTCATCCTCGGTATTAGGGGTGGAAAGGGGAGATTTTTTTTAGTACTTTGACTTCCAATGAATATATTTAGCTTTTTCAAAGGAGATGATGTCACACGATATCAAAATGCATAATTTCTATAGCCACCAGTCCGTCCTTCATGGGTTAAATTTGGAGGGACCGTCCTCCATTTATTGCATGGTGGTGTAGTGGTGTACTGCATGGTGGTGTACTGCTATAGTGCAAAAGAAAAATCCTGGAGGAGAGGCAACAAAGGTAAACAACCCATTTCCGATCATCCCCAATTTTCAACCTATTTCCTGAARCAGTTGTGACCTATTATGATTGGTTGCAAGGCTGCTAATACTACAATTAGTCCTTGGTCGATTTTGCAATTAGCCTATGGTCACAAATAGAAAGGTCTATATTACCATTATAGGTCAAAGAGAATATTCCACTAAAAAATTCATAATAATTRCATTTTGTACAATAAAATTTTGAAAAAATATGCAATCCTTTCAATCCCTATGTTTGTACATGGAAAAAATTCCACATTCAAACAACTTGCGCTCCAAACATGCATTATTGCTTAAGTGCATCACAAAGTATAGAATTTGCGGTTCGTCAACAATTATCACATGGATATCCGTGTTTCATAGGTTTGCATGTTGATGTTTCATGGGTTTGCATGTCGGTGTTTTGTGGATTTGCATGTTAATATACAATTTGGCGCATCATTACGATGCATTACTTTACAATTTAGTGCACCGCTACGATGCATTACTTGCAATTGAATGCACCTATGTCCTTTGAACTATAAAATATTTGGAAAACAAAGTTTTGCAAATCTATATCATACAATTGTACAAGAACTAACGCAAGACTCTACAAATACTTAGATGAATGTTAAAATGAAGATTTTGTGGACTCCGGACACGTTTGCATCCATCTGTTGTTCATAATTTGAACATCTATTCTATTCTTTTAGGGTTTACTACATCATCATATTCAATCATTTCTAATAAATACAAGCACATATACAAAACTTTTGTCAAATGAAACAAATTCTTAACTTTTAACTTCCATATATATCTTGTTGTACACCTTTAATACCTTATTTGGTTGGAAATTTGATGTCAGAGGGTTGCAAGTGTTCTAATATTTTAGAATATTTTCCATTGAATTATCAATCATTCATTTATGATTCAAAAAAATGAAAGGCAAGGTCCACTTATCTATGATAAATTGATAATAATTCTAGCAAGACTGTTGTGTTTTGAAGCCCAAAATTGCTTCAAATCACTCATACCTAAAGGAATGCTAAAATCTTCATCTATCTTGATTTCTTAAAAATCCAATCTTACATCCTCTCAAAATTTTAGAGTAAAATCCCCCATTTAATGTAAGTTTGATGTGCCTAAACTTCAAAAGTAGGTTTTGCTAGCCTTGTTTAGAGGTGAAGTTTTGTTTTTCAATATTTTTAGAAAAAAACACGTAAACCCCACAATATCTTAGTCATAATGTTTGAAAATAGGTTGGAAATGTATAAAAAAACATTTAACCATCAAAACTTCTATGTTCATCAACATAAAAATTATAAAGTGGAAGGTGATACTTGATGATGAAAATAAATAAATTGCTAAAAGCTTTGACTCAAATTGTAAATTGCAAATCCTAGTTGTGAGCATGTTTTAAATATCCTATGAGTTTATTTATATTGGAAAATTTTCAAATTTKAGTACAAAAATGTCTTTATGTATTTTTTCTACCTTTATTTTCTATATTTTCTAGCAAAACAAAACTCATAACTTTCACATCATTATTTGAAATTGAATTGTTCAATGTTTTGTATAGGTATTTATCTATAAAATCAAAATAAATTGATTAATTTGTTTTTAGAATATGCCTAGTTTGACATTGGAATTTAAAATAAAACTTGTAATTTTTGTAATATTAATTGGAAATCAATAATCGGGGAAACAAATCACCACATGTAGATTGAAATGGTCAGCATCCATCCTAAAGATTTCATACAAAAATTTCAAATTATGAAGTGAATAGAGTTTGCCCAAGTTCTCAAAAAATCCAAAGTAGGCTTTTAGGGTTAAGTACACAAGGTCACAACTTGTTCACACAATTGCATCCATTTAGATGGTTGTGTTTTAATCCTTACCTATTTCATACAAAATTTAGAGGCAATKTTGAATTTAAGATCCAAATCAAACAAATTAAAGAAAATATAGCACTTCCTCCGTCTCAATATAAATCCAGGGTTTCCAAATATACTTCTCTCAAATTAAATTTGAAATCGGATCTCCACAACTTAATGGGCAATGGAAGTTAGTTCAAATACCTCACAGGAAGAAAAAGTTTTTTTTTTGATGTCAGGCCTTGACATCAGCGTGTCATGAAAAATCTATCGTCTGTCCGAATGGATGTCTCCATGTCTCCGTATGCATTCCTATGTTGAGGGAGATTTGAGTCCTTGTCTGAGACAAATTGGACAAATTCTGGTGAAGTAACAAGCTGGTGTTGTGGTAGATGTCCACTTTTGTGGAGGCAGGACAAAAGACGTGCTGATGTTCTCAGCAACATCTGAGAATACGTTTTTTGCCATGTCAGCATCTTTGACCTGTTTTGAATGTGGGTAATTTTGCTATTATCATTGGGATTTTTAATATTAATGCTGCCCAATGAAATAAAAAGGCGGGCAGCCTTTTCTGGGCAGGCAAAGGAAAAAAGTGATGACGTGGCAGATGACGTGGCACACAGGCCCCTTTTTGCTGACGTGGCAAAGTGACAAATGGTGACGTGGCAAATTTAGCATCTTATTCAGGTCAGGGATACTACTCCCTGGACGTCTTCTGGTAGACGTCCTGAGTAACATGGGAACGTCACATTAGACATCTAATGAGACAAGATTCACTTTATAGCAATGTCGGAAATGAGTGTATTCTATTCAAGACATTGTTGTTAGCAACGTGCCACGTCCGTGTTGACTCGTGTGAGACAAGATGAGGGAGGTGATGATGAGCATAATAACCTTGAAGCATTGTGAATGACATTGAATAGGGTGTTGGACTTTGCATTGATTTGCACATGTAATCCTATAGACTGTTCATGGGGGATGTTTTTTCATTGCATGTAATAGATGTCTGTGGGAACCATCCAATGTCACGTCACCCAATTAAATGCCTAGCATGTCAACCGAGGAAGCTGATGGATCTACAAATGCACTTGCTGGGAAATGCCCTAGTGCTCCTCAAAAATGGCAAACTAGTGTTTGGAAATTCAAAATGCTAAGGAAAACTTCAATACAAGGAATTGCAAAATAACTTATGCCGGCGGTATAGGGTAAAATATAGCCAACAATGTAAATGTCCATGCCTACTGTAAATCTTACTTCACATGGGTCAAGTGCACCAATGTCGCATGCTATGTCACTTTCTGCCAATTCAATGTCCTACAAAGGCATAAAAACAGACGTATGACTGTGCATTCAATGTCGCTGAAGACGTGAGGGCTTACCTGCGCACGGTCATATGATACATATCAAAGAATGTCGACCACTATTCAGATTCAGACACAATATTGTTGTCTAGAATGTCTCGGACGTCTTCATCGACTTCCATGGGATGTCGCATAGGGTCTGCCTCATGTGCCACTGGTTGCAAGCCAGTGAAGTCAGCATCATTTTGCAATTGCAAGATGTCTGGCGTGCCCTCATTCAAGTGGAGTGCTCCACGTCTCCCTCTAATTTCTGTTCGGCAGACCACCTTCCATCCTGCTCGATGTGGGTCATTAGAGAAAAACACTTGTTGGCAATGAAGTGGAAAGGCAAATGAATCGGCATGGATGTTACCGTCCATGTGGTTGAAGTTTGCCAAACTGAAGCCGTACTGGTCGCGTTCAATACTCGGGAAGCGGGCGTCTCGGGTGCCACTCACCCAATCACACAATAGAACCGTGACGCAATGGTTTTGGTAATCTAGAATCAATATTTCTTCTATGTACCCCACATATTCCTGTGACACTTCGCGAGGCCTTCCATTCCACAGCCCCCAAAGACATTGGCGGCTAAAAGACGCAACGATACCAGAGTCGCGTGTGACCAACTTCTCTTCGGCACTGCGAACACGCAGATGCTTACCATGACTATACATCTGACGGTGCGACGTTGCATTCCATTGTGGGGGTTGTGAATACTGCATCACGTCTTGGTCAACATGACGTCCTGAGAGCTCTGCTTCCCTCACAGCAGACGGCAACCACTGCGTAAATGGCGGGAAGTCACCTAACTCTGCAGGGTAATGCACTGCTCTTCGAGGACGTGAACGCCTTGCTCGCTGGCGAAACTCTTCACGTTGTTCCCATCTTGATGTCTTTGCGGCAATGTACTCCCTGTACAAGGTAACAACAATCGTTATTTCAGGAAGAAAAGAATATGACTGCAGACAAAACTATGAGACATGATAGTTCTGAAACACAACAGTAAGACGGATGTTCCTTCAATCCCGGAGCACCGCAAGACAAAACACTACTTAAAACTTCCCTTTCTGAACCATGTAGCACTTCAACAATGTCATGATAGGCATCACGTCAGAGATATACGCGATGTCAAAGTGGACTGAAATTCACTCTACCRAATTCAAAGACCCATTTGATTAAACAACACAATGTCCACGATAGTGTCAACGGTGACATCTTCCAACTTACTCGCGCCAGGACTCCAAGCACGAGGCATTGTCTATGACAAAGGCATGTGCAAAAGTGCGCAGCTCATCCGACATAGGTCGCTGCTTTGGTGCCCTACTTCGTATCACCTTGTCATTCATGATCGCATCTTCCTTCGCATCCCAAACGCGCTGCGCTGTACCTTCAAAATCTTTCATGTACTTTGTGCAAAAGTTGAGAGTGTCTTCATTCTAATATCCCTCTGCAATGCTTCCTTCTGGTCTTGCATACGTGCGGACATACTCTTTTAGTGTCTTCATGTACCGCTCAATAGGGTACATCCATCTGCAATGCACAGGTCCACATACAAACAACTGTTCCACCAAGTGTAGAGGAAGATGGGACATGATGTTCAAAAAGGTAGTTGGAAACTCCTTTTCCAATAGACACATTGCCATGATGACATTGTCCATGAGGTTGACTTCGTCGGCCTTCCGTATCTTCTTTTCACATAGTCGTTGGAAAACTCTGCTAATTTTTATAATGGCCAACCTCACGTCCTCGTCCAAAATGTTGCGAACTGCCACGGGTAGAATCTGCATGCACGACGCATCACTGCATTAAACTTTAAGTTCACCTATCTTGTGGCCTAATGAACTTCAGTTCACTTACAACACAACATGTTCAATTCAGTGCAATACTGGTATGGAGCGGACACTCTTCACGACTACTCAACATTGCTCTCTAGAGTAAATCGTGTCCTCAATGACATTGTCAGGGATGCTTCCACGTCTGTGGTTATGTCAATGTCTGTGTCTGGGGCACTTCACTAGGGACACAATACCTGACATGCTACAGCAGTATGGCGCTAGCACGAAGTTCTAGTTCACTTTAATAACTTACCATTAATAAAGTTGACCATTGTCCATGGACTACAACACCCCTAAATACATGGGTTCAAATGGAATAAGTTTGGAGTTGAAGAGCTTACTTGTTGCATGAGGACATGGTAATCATGCATCTTCATGTACTGTAGTTTACCATCTAGGAAGCGCTTATGAATGGACCCAACATAGTTTGTTGGAGTGCGTACGCTACATATAATGTCCATGAACTCTCTTCTCTCTTCGGAAGTCATAATGTAGGACGCATGGGGCATGTGAAAATCTTCTCTTTGTCTACGTGCGTCTTGGAGCCAAGTTTCTTCACGAATTCCCAACTCCTGTGCATCCACACAACTTCCAAGGGTATCATTGATAGCAAGAAGCGTCTTCACAATGTTCTCACATAAATGCTTCTCGCAAAGCATTACATCCAAAATATGTCGTTCCAGAAGATGCTGTACAAAATGGATACAGTCACTGTTAGAGCTTGTCTTCGTAAATGCGTAGCATTGATGTATGAAACATCTCTATCGACGTCAAAACAGACATAAAACATCGCGGGCGGCATTGAACAGAACTGAATGAAATGTCTCTTCTAACTGGGCAGTGCTTAAAGCACTGTCACGGGTCATGATTACTTCTCACCTGAAAATAATCCAATTTGTAAAGAGCACTTAGCCTCTTCACACCTGTGAAGTGCACTGGATCATCCTTTGCATCTTCCTTACCTCCAAGATCTAAATATGATTGGCGCCATGCAGCGTACCGGATGACGTTTGCAGATGTCATGCGAGGAGGTCTAGGACGATGCTTGGTGCGACCGTTGAAGTGGCGATTCCTGCGATATGGATGGTGATGACTCAAGTACCTACGCGTGCCTCCATAGACAATCTTGTGTCCTCTTACGTTGCGATCTGCACGGACATCGCCTGTACTGGCCATTCTTGATTCTGACTCTGGTCCACAACAAGGACAACCCTTGTATCCCTTGCAGCAAAGCCCGGAAATGAGGCCATATGCAGGAAAATCTGATATCGTCCACAACAACAAACCCCGCATGCGAAACTCTCTGGATCCTTCAGCTTGGGAGAAATCTTGAGCTACAATGCCTTTCCACAAAGCATGTAGCTTCCGTAATAGAGGTCGCAAAAACATATCCAAGTTCTTCGATGTTGGAGACTACTTCCCTGAAATGAGCAAGCTCAAGGAAATAAAAAACTTTTTGGTAACAAACCAAGGCTCAAAGTCATAGATCAAAATCAGCACGGGCCATGTAGACCACGTAGTATTGCTCAATTTGAAAGGGTTTACACCATCCAATGCCAGCGCCAAACGTAAGTTCCTGTTTTCAGCACTGAAGTTGTCAAAGACAGGGTCCTGGTCGACGTGCTTCCACGCAGGAGTGTCCACCACAGAACGCATGACACCGTCTTCACTGACATGTTTGGTCCACCCAGTCAACATCTCTGCCAACTCCACGGAGCGGAACATGCGTCTCAGCCGAGGAATCAAAGGGAAGTGTCTCAAGACCTTCGCCGGTATTGAATTCGTGCCATCTATCCACCTTGACTTCCCGCACTTTGGACATGATGTCAAATCGGCGCGGTCTTCTTCGTACAACACACAACCACTTGGACAAGCATGGATGCTATTGTACTCTAGCCCCAACTTCTTCATCATCTTCTTAGCTTTGTAATGGCTACTTGGCATGTCATTGCCTTTTGGAAGCAAGTCTGATGACAAGTACGACAACAACTCATCAGCAAACTTGTTGCTGATACGAAAGACTGCGCACATGTTCATGAGGATTATGGTGGCTGAGAGAATGCTACAAGATGCCCCTGGGTACACTGCTGTTGTGGCGTGCTCATACAAATGTTCCATGTTATCAATTCTGTCCATATCTTTGTCCGCCTCTGCATACTCTGGTACATCCTCGGACACCATGGTGTCTGCGTGCAATGCGTCGCCGCGATCAAAAGCCTCTAGCACTTGCCTTTGGACATCATGGCCGACATCCAAAACATCCTCTTTGACCTTTGGCATGTCATTGACATGGCCACCCTCGAAGACATCAGCATGAACATTGTGGACGTCAGCAACGTCAACAGATGCGTCATTGTCTGCGTGTATGTCTGCGTCATTATCTATGACATCGTTGCCGTAGGCTTGGTCTTCAACCCAAATGCCACCTGGAGGATAACCATCCAGTGGGTCCCCTCCAATCATAGACCGCATAAGAAAGTTGTCTCTACCGTGCTGACGAAGATGTTTACTAATAACATCTATTGCGCGCCATCGCCCTCCATGACAATTCTGGCAAGGGCAACGGTACTTCCTCAAATCCAACTCAGTTGCAACCCTCAACTCCGTTTGAAGAATAAGGTCATCCATAGGAATGTGGCGTACGACGTGACCATCGCCATTGATGCGGATTGTTGCTCCACGTGCTGCAGCTCGGACCGCCATGGTTGTGCCACAATCCCTTCACAAATAGTGTTTAGGGTAGGTAGAAAATAGGAAAGCGTCCTGTGATGACCCAAACCTGCAATTGAAACCTTAAGAGCATGTCAGCGATGGCACGCATATTTCCAGGAAAGACTTGTAGAACTTGTACTATCTTCCGAACAATGTTGTCCCGGACATCAGTGACGAGTTCTACAACTTATAAAAAGTCTTATTCACTCACCCACCCAAACATAATGTACAAGAGGTATCCCTCTTTTCTTCATCAGTCTTGCTTTGTATCAAACAACAACCTTAAACTTCAATACCATCAGTACAGAAGAGAGATAAATGCAAAGATTTGAAGTGCCGAACATGTAGCATGGCTACTTGCTGCCATAGACTTCTATAGTTCCGCAATGTGTCTTCTTGCAGCCTTTAATTCATAGAAAAAAATTTCTATAGGTACGACTGCAGTGTATCAGTTGAAGAGCATAATGTTCAAGTAGACACCTCCAACGTTGAATACTGTATCTTTGTAGACTAGAAAATGTCAACATGGAAAAGGAATTGATAGGAAATGTCCACATTGACACATAGTACTTGACATGTTCTGTCCGATGTAAGAATGTTGTGTTCCAATCATGACTTCTACCATCTTCACATCTAAATCTTCAATTCAAGGGAAGAACATGGTTCTCTTCCTATTGCGCAAGATACTCAGTGCCATGTTTTGTTGAAATCGCTAGTCTAGGAAATACAAGAATCTCTTCCACAGTGGCTTGAACTAAAAAAGGCCACGATGTATGTCTTTTAGATGACCAATCAAGCATAAGGAAATACACAGAGTTCCCGGGATTATTTTCCATTTCTCTTGTCAACCCAAATTCTTCCCCTAACTAATTTAGAGGTTCAAGATAGATTAACATACAAGTTCCTTATGAAGTTTTCATATGTGCCATCTTAACATATAAGAGAAATACTAAAGAGTTCAAGAACAATAATCAAAATAGAATCTAACAAATTGCCTTCCAAGCGGACCATCTTTTTATCAATAGTCAAATATGATTTGATGTCTATATTAAGACTCTCTTCCCTAGACCTTTCTCTCTTGTCAACAAGTTGTAAGACTTTTCTCTCTTGTCAACAAGTTGTAAGACTTTTGTAAGACTTTCTTCTCTAGACCTTCTCTCTTGTCAACAAGTTGTAAGACTTTTGTAAGACTCTCTTCCCTAGGCCTTCTCCCTTGTCAACAAGTTGTAAGAACTTTTGGACTACATATATATATCTCTATATGTAATTCTTTACCAAAGGTTCTTGAGCTACAAATTCTATCCCTAATCTAGTACTCCATATAGATATTTTTTTATAAAATTACAAATATTTGGCTYAAGGCCACATTTAGCTTTTAGGACTACCACTTATCTATTACTTATAAGACCTATAAATGTCAAATTTGCCCTTGAATTCATGTCTAAAATGCTAAAGTATAATGTAAAGTACTGAATGAGCACCTAAGATGAAATCTAGTGCTCACATCTCTGCAAAAAGAGAAACAATATAATCAACAAAATGGTGCTTTTACGATATATGTATTCCATGCGAGAAGGTCCATTAAGCATGCATTTGAAAATGGGAAGACCTCCTATATCCACAATTATCCTGTAAATAGACCCTAAATAGGAATGGTAGTTAGACATCCACATGCACCTCGACAAACATAAAAATGCCTCATTTAGTGCTCTAAATGACATGTACATGTCATTCATGTCGTGATGAGATGTTGATTTTTATGCATGCTTAGACGCTTGATGAACCATGTGAGGCAAATGATGTTATTTCTAGTGTCAGTCTATTCAATTGTTGTTGGATTGTGATACAACTCTGCCGTTGCAAGCCTCAAATACTTTAAAGCGTCATTGAATTCTATGAATAGTATAATCATGTTCATTGACCAAAAAAAAAATGTTATTGGATGGACGAGCTTTCTTCAATAACTATTTTTGACAATAACGTGAATGAAATTTCTAATAAAACTATAGTCCATAAGTTCCACACGGACGCACAATCAATTGCAGTATGCACTACGGTCCACATACAAAAAAAGTATTCTATTAAACAATGTTTTAATAAAAAGTGAAGACATAACACCAATTGTATAGAGTAGCATTCTCGGGCTGGGTTGCACGGTTAGGTAATTTTCCATTCCTACAGAACATTCTTTCAGAGTTTCAGTATTAACTTGTCTTCCACATTGTTAGGTGAGACAAAAATAACAGATGAATGATGTCCACTAAAACTCTACGATGTCTGAACGGACATGAAGAAGTCATACACAATGTCTGATGAGACACCTTCATGTCGTCAAAATTTAAGTACTTTCACTGAGGCTAATTGGAGAAACCACGGAACCCTAATTTTGCGGGCTCCTGTTTCAGCGCAGAAATAACCCTGATGCTTCTTTTTGCAAACTCATTGCAGATTTCTCTTACGCAAGGAAAGGAAGGGAAAGAATTATTTAGGGGACACCATGTCCGCTCTTCTAGCTGCTGAGAGCTTCCATGCACTTCAAGCATCACAAGTACATCAAAGTTTAGGAAGGGGAGGACAAATGTCCACAATTTTTGAGGACTTCGTGGAGGTAGCAACGGCGGCGGTACTCACCTCCACAATGGATGCTGCCCAGACTCCAAGACAATTGCAAGAGCGGACAATTGAATGAGGCAGGGTTGTGTGCAGGATTGGAGAAGCTGCGGGGTTTAGGGCCAGATTGGTCTGTCGGTGGAGGGTTGCTAGACTGGAGACGGGAGGTGTGCCAAGCACTATTGCCGACGCCGTCTGGAGTGGAAGGGAATTCGGTACTGGCCTGCAGCTTGGGTGTGCAAGTACCCCCCACCGTTTGCCGAATTCTTCTGTGCTTGCGTTCTCCTCTTCTTGTCCTGTGAATTGCTCGTTGAGATTTTAGTTCCGCTGAGAGAAGCGTCTTCCTCTCGCCTGTCGTAGTTACGGACCGGAGTCTCTTCCTAGCATTGTCGTTTTGTCGATATTCGTAGTTTCAGTCCTTCAGGCTGATGACGTCACTATAACAAAACATGGTAAAAAAAGCCGTCACTCAAAAACGAGTGAGGGTCTTTTTACCATGTTTCTATGACATTGGATTCCATTGTTATACGCAATGGAATTCTTCTACAGTCACTCGTTTTATTCATTGTCAATCAATCAAAATTGATTTTCTTAAAATTGAATGACTACATATATATACGTACTGCCATCATATATATATGACAAAACATGGTAAAAAAGAACCGCACTCGAAATTGAGTGCGGTTCTTTTTACCGCGTTTCTGTGACAATGGAATCCACTGTCTTTTGGAGTAGATTTCTTCTGTAGACATTCAATTTTTTCATTGTCAAACGATCAAAAATTTAAAAAAAAAAATTCAATGACTAAAGTTTTTAGTTACAGAGTTGTTGATTTCTGAATTACTATACCTTCATGTAACAGAGTGAGCTTGCATGATGCCACTATAATAAAACATGTTAAAAACAACAACCCGTAGTCGATTTCTCACTACGGTTTTCTTTGCCATGGTTTTGCAATAGTGGATTCCACTACAATGCCCAACTGTTTTCAAAATTTTTTGGCAGCTATCAAGTTTTTTTCACAATGGATTTCTTTTGCGCATTGAATACATATGTATATGTTTGCAACGTTCTAATACATAAATTTGACAACACGTGCACTAATTTTTCATTTGTGATCACTTATAATAAACGAAGTACTTGCATA
Source organism: Pleurozium schreberi (assembly GCA_006891605.1). Taxonomy (NCBI): domain Eukaryota; kingdom Viridiplantae; phylum Streptophyta; class Bryopsida; order Hypnales; family Hylocomiaceae; genus Pleurozium; species Pleurozium schreberi. The sequence continues at coordinate 64,419 of VACF01000168.1, forward strand.
CGTGCAGTTGCAATAAGCAAAGCACTTGCGCGCGCACACATGCAATAAACAAATCACTTGCGCGCGCGCAATTGCAAAAAAGGAGGACTTGCATGCGTGTAATTGCAAAAATGGAGGATTTGCGCACGCGCACATGCAACAAATGAAGCACTTGCATGCGCACAATTGTAGAAATGGAGGACTTAAACACATGCACTTGCAAAAACATGAAACACTTGCACACATGCACCAAGATGCTTTTGTTCAAACAATTGATTTTTCATTGTCAAATCATCCAAATACAAGGTCTAGGTTTATGTAGCGCATGCCAACTTCCAAAATACCGCTTCTAATTCTATAAGCTAGAGAATGTACACGCACATGCACTTGCAATGAGCGCAACGCATGTGCGCATGCACAAAATTAATGGAATGCTTGCGCACACGTACTTACACACACGTCACACGGAATAGAACGCTTGTGTACGCGCATGCACAAACGCACCAGAATGGAACTCTTGTGCACACATTTGCAATATAGCACTTGCACGTGGACACTTGCGAAGCAAAGCACCTACACACATGCAATGGGTCACTTTTGTACAAGAAGTTGCAATTAACTAGGCGTGCACTTGCAATAAATGGAATGATTGCACACATGTGCACACAACAAAATTCAAAGACCGTACACACATGCACAATAGGAAAGAGGTTTTACTTGCATCCATCTATCAAGTGTTGTGAAACACGTCATTGCATTATTTTGCACACATTATTTACTACTTCCACTGAAAATAAGCATATCTAGGAAGAATCTGTGTATGCAACACAAAAGCCTTGCCAGCTTCTTTTGCAATATGAAAAGCAGCAGCTAATTGGCTATGAATTGAGTGTACACTAAAGGTCAAATTCAACTTGATGATCATTAAGATTTGTACTATGCAATGGCAACATCAGAAGAAAATATCTAGAAGTAATGAATTCAAGATTTTGAGCTTGGAGTGGTTTAGGTTTACAATACCTGGTAACCATGATGGAATAAAGGAGTAAAAAATGATGTCTACATATTCTTGCTACTCTACATCATAAGAGAAACCATGAAGACAATTTGGAAGATCGTGTGTAAACAAGCATATGACCCTTGCATTCATGATCAATAGCAATTAGCAAATTGAGAATGGATCAATCTTCTTGTTAAGCATCAAGGAAAAACCTATTAGTAGACCCATAAACTCTAAAACTATTCAACTTATCAACATCAACACACACATGGCATGTAAATTTCCAACATCTAGGTCCCTCACATGTAAGCATCTACTGTTAGTATTCAAAATAAACTAGGCAACCAAAAAGTAGGTATTGATAAAATTGAAGTAGGAAACGATAAAATTGAACTACGAAAAGTAGATTAGCAGAGGAGCATTATGACAAGTTCAGGCAGAATCCTTACATCAATATCATCCAAAGTGGGCCGAGTAGGTTGCTCCTTTGCCAATACTAGGCGTCCAGGGTGCTTACTATCATCTACAAACATTTGCCATAGACTGGATGTATAAGGTACAAATATTAGCTAATCACCAACAACTAACCAGATATTCCATGTGACTTAATGCTACCCAAACACAAATAAAATGGAAAGACAAGTAGTATAATAAGCTTAGCAATCCAGACTAATATATTATTGACAGGAACCCAAGGAATACATTTTCTAGGATTCCAGTGATATAGCAATTGTAGATGGAACTAGTCTCTACCAGATTTGAGTGTGCACTTAATCAAAAAAAGTATGCTTAGTGCCATAGTATCAAGAAGCTGTAAGAAGATTCACCAAGAAGGTTACCACATACCTTGGATAATGTCTAAAGATAGTTCCATCTTCTCAAGGACGTACTGAATAAGCTATAGTAAATTTAGTAAATTTATTGCAAGCAAAGACAAAAACGAATTGTTGAATAAAAGATGGTTAAATATTCAACCGGAGTATTAGCATAGGCTAAAAGTAAGTTGTCTGCAAGTAATCACTTCCTGAGGAAAAACTTGAAAATATAAAGCTTTCAAGCATTGCTGAAACGAATAAAAGAAGCGAATGATAAAATATTGTAGAACGCGAGAAAAAAATAGGCCTCACAGGAGACAAACTTCAACAAAACAACCACAAGAGATGCACCGGCTAAAGCAGGTCTATTTTGCTGAAGCAACTGCAATGAAACATGCATGAGGAATTCAAAATTTACCTGCAAAGACGTTGATGCAATCGCCTAACATTGAGACCAACTCTGACATCTCCACTAATCAGTGGTGGAACCAACATCACTATCGCCCTAGCCTGTCATTCCAATACCAATGCTCAAATACAACAAACCATTCTCTTTTATACCCCAATGATAGCCAAGAAATTAATAAAAGCAAAATGAAAGTCATTCTTTCCAAGTCTATTACGATCTCAAGCTCCTTCATTGCCAGATAGCGACATCTGATGCATTAACTGTCATGCAAATGTTGGTGTCTTGCACTTGTCCAAGAAAAAGAACATGCTCACCATTAAGACATTCTTATAATCTGTGATAGCCAAGGACTTCATTCATGTAGATGTTGAGTTTTTGCAATTGCCCAAGCAAAGATAGAGTCTTTGCCAGAAAAGATAGCTGCAGACGAGAACCTGCAAGAGCAAGCTGAGACTGAAGTCGAGAAGGGGAGTCAGCAAAGTGACGTCCAGACCATTGAATCGGAAGAAGCACCGTTTATTTTCAGCTAAAGTCATGCTACTTTTCTTCTAAGAATTTGCTTCACATTCTAAACAATGATATAAAAGAAAACAGTACTAATACTTAAAAAAAACATCTTGCTTAAGTATAAGGAGCTTCACCACAATTTTGACAAATGGAGGTTGCAAGGATAAAAAGCTCATTAGGAATAATCTTTCTATTTTAGAAAAAAACGAACCTGAAGTCAACATTCCTGAGATGCGTTTTTCATCAAAGCGCTGTCTGTAACATTAGAGCCAAGTGAAACTGCCTCAAGCCTGCAAACTAGAGGCTAAAGGTGTGCTCCATCACTATGCTGAACATAGTTGATTCAAAGCTTACGTTGCAGTTTGGTCCGCACTTGCAGTTGTTCTCCGCATTGTAGCTATCAATCACAAGAGAGAAGTGAGGATTAGAAACCACCATGGCTTGCAGTTAAACCATGATGCCCAACAAGGCTAGAACACTAAAAGTTTCAAAGGTCTAAACAATTCTAGCATCCACTTAAAACACTCAAACTTCTCCAATTACGAACTCTGATATTGTTTCCAAATCTGATTTGGGAAACCTCCACATGTCCAGTTGTGAACAGATTTCAGAGTGCCCTTAGAAGCCCATTTGTTGAACTTAGGCAGTGCAATTATAATGGAACATTGTGTATAAAGGCCTTGGTAATTTCATCTGAAACATTTAATAACAGATACAATACTCACTTGCGGAGACCACCGAACGTTGGCTCAGTCATGTTCCTACCGCATCTATCACAAATACATCCAATAAGGTAAATCAGATCATATGGCAATAAAACAAATTACGCGTGAGATTAATTGCAAAATCATTAAATGGCGATTAAAAGGTAGTAAAACAAATTACGTGTGAGACTAAATTGCAAAATCATTAAATGGCGATTAAAAGGTACAGCAGGAGAGTGTATCTATGTTGGATTGACGCGGAGTCATCTTGAATTTTTTTGGACACAATAATCTTCAAATGCAGTATAATCACGTTCATATGCATTAAATTAAGCGCAATAATGACAAAATGGAATGGATATCATATGTATTACTTACTATGGTATCAAAAGCAAACACATTCCCTTGCATCGCCTTCCAACACAAGACAAGACGTACACAAGTTTATATCCCACACCAATTACAACCATATATACTAACTATGCACAAATCATCATCATTAGTACCAAAATCGGTACCATACTGGTACCAAAATCTCTGAAAATAAAATACTCTGTACCATTCCAGGGGGGCCCAGGTATAAGAAAGACTCGAAAGCTCATCAACAAAATTTCACTAAAATGAAAAACAGAGTATTCAAACCATACTCTCCAAATACAAAACTACGACAACATAGGTGGCACCAACCAAGTACCAGATCATAAAATCCTCCGTCAAACACACAAGAAACTATAACTACGCCGCTCCAACCTCCAAAACCTGATTGTAAAAAAAATTACACCGCACCGACAAACCCGAACTGAACTGAAGAGCCCAGTCTCCCTACCTCATTAGAAAAAATTAACCACAGACTATGAAGCCAACACACTCTGAAATAAAAAAACGAAGAGAGCAAGTTCTCCATCAACAAAGCACAAGATCGTAAAAAGCTTCGACGAACACAAAAGAGTACTCAAATCAAGAAAGAAAAACTACAACGCTACAAGCAACTGAAAGTGAACTAAATTTTGTTTTCCACTCTCCCTAACTCTGTAGCAGAAATTAACCACAGATCATCAAGTTGCTCACTCCAAAATACACAACTACGACAGCAAGAGTTCCATTAATCAACTACTAGATCATAAAATCCTCCGTCAAATAAACAAGAATAGTGTGAAAAGTTGCAATCAGACACTGCGAGAAAAATTACAGCGCTCCAAGCCATCAAAACTTAACTAAAAGCCCGTTATCACACTCCAAGTCTCATCAGCACAAAGGAAGCGAGCAAACAACACAGAAACTCGATCGACTAAAGCGTTACGTTCAATTCAAGAAGGCCGTTCAATTTACAAGCAGCCGTAGACACAAGTGTAACATGCAAGTACCAACTAGATCATAAGATCCTTCGTCCAATACACAACAAATGTGAACAAAGCTCTAGTCTATCAAAACCTGTGAGTAAAATCACGGCTCTCCAAGCAACCCAAACTTAACAAAGCTTCCGTATTCAACCTCCTTACAAATCGAAAACTCATCAACACACATTAACAAGAAAACAACAGACGAGCAAACAACACATGATCGACAAGAGTGTTAAAATTCAAGATGACAGTTCGTTAATTGAACTTACGCGCAGCTGGAGCCGCAGGTGCAATTGGCCCCGCACGAGCAGTTGGCGTTGCCGCAGCCTAACATGGTGAAGAAGGGCCTACAATTCCTCTTTTGAACCCAAACCGCAACAAAATTCTAAAAGAAATGTCTAGAGAATTACAAAACAATAATTTTGAAAAACAGAGACCGATGATCAAAGAAGCTACTGATCACTGAGTCTTGAAAATTCACAGGAGATGAACCCATTGCTGTAAACCTGAGAGTGCACTCCATTGTTGTGAACTGTCTGCATAAGATCCATTGTTGCACGTCGAGCTTGATGAGAGCTTCCAAACCCTTCACGATTCTGACCATTTTCAACGAGGGCCAACATCGAGTTCGTCTCCTCGTACCCTCCAAAACCAGCCAGCATGTTGTTACAACCTCCACGTTCATGAGTCCCAGTACCACCTGCAGCCAGTCCAAAAATCATGCCCCCCGAGCCAACAGTAAGCATGGAGAATTGCTCCACGTTCATGAGTCCCAGTACCAGCGTCAGTAAGTAGGAATCGATAAAAACGCTTGCAAATCTCTCTCAAAATTTTCAACTTTTCTTTCTCAAGAGGCCCACCACAGTCCCGTTCAATTAACTCCATTCGGAAAAGGATCTATAATTCATATTGAGCATTGAGGCTCAGTATACGTGTCACAAGTTAGCTGTAATATGGAGCCTCGTGGTGTCAAATAATTGCCCTTGTTGCTTGAACTAGTTGAAGTGATGAATGAAGTAGTTTTTCTTCCAATTCAGCAAGCGGTTCCACTGCAATTACATCATAAGTCTCTTCAGATCTCGTGGTTCAGGAGAAGATAGAGATCTGGCCTGAAGGTTACTGACTAAGCGGTGAAGAGAAGTCAGGTCTCAATAAAGCGATGTGCCCGACGGTTCCACTTTCATACATGGAGTCTTTCTTCAAAAAACTTGAGGTCCCCTCGAGTACATACACAATTACTACGTCCAGAAGAGAAATATCTAGATTTTGTTTTCAGAATAATTTCAATTTAAGTCATGCTACTCTTCTTCTTAGAATTCGCTTCACATTCTACACTATGATACAAAAGATAATGGAACAAACACTTGAAAGACACATCATGCTTTCTTATAAGGGACTTCACCACAATTTTGACAATTGGAGGTTGCGAGGATGGGAAGCTCACTAGGGATAATCTTTCTGCCTTAGTAGACAACAAACCCAAATTCAACATTGCTAAGACGCTATTTTTAATCAAAGTGCTGTCCGTAAAGTTAGGGCCAAGTGAAACTACCTCAAGCTTGTAAACCGGTGTTTCGTCAACATACTCCTTAGCGAGAATATCCACTCGTGTCGAAAATTGCTAACCAATATCATAAAAGTCGGGCCAAATCTCAATAAACCCTCGTTCAGCCATTTAGCAAAAGCCTTTCTTTTCTTGTGTTTCTTCAGTTCTATCACTCCGCCTAATCATCACCAAACAAATCAAATATTTAAATGGATACTATGAATTCACTCCTATCCTTTAATCCTTCTCATCGATTAAACCCTTTTGGATTTTTTTCTTCCTTTTTAAGTTGAACCCATGTCGCACAAACGATTTAAACAAACTATTACAAAGAAGAAAATATCTCAAACCAAAGACAAAAACAGAAAAGAAGGCAAATAAAATACAGTACCTTTGAACATAAATTTTTTATTGTTGAGCCACCACTTAAATACGAATGTGATTTCAAATGCCCAGATTTCCAAAGAGCGCTGTATCGTAGAATATGTTTTAAACTTGTTCCACCGTCCTCCATGAGCAACAGACACCTGTTTATAACATAAATGCCACATGTTCATCACTTACATCACAAGAAAATGTTGCACATAACGGACCAATCCAAAGCCCATCAATTGTTTTAGAACACCGAATCTCATCACAACCTAACAACTCCAACTAGGAAAAGAAAAAACTCGTACCAGACGAGTGTGGTAGAATGACTTAGCAAAGCAAGTAACAAGACCACACTCTGCAAACTTGTCAATAATGGAGTGAACTTGGGCAGCAATCTCGGATTTGTTGTGTGCTATTTCCAGAATCTGCTCCGGAGCTCCCTTGCTAGATCGGTACGTATCAATTGCCATCTTAAACGTAWGGGAGGCTGCCTTACTTCAACCACTAAGAACTTAGATGAGATATAAGTGTGAGACAAAATTCACTCAGGCCAACCTGAACAAAATAGCTCGCAAAAAACATCCCTTTGCTCAGAAACATTACAAGTAGGATGTGGCCGGCTCCGACTCGGATCTCTATACTTCACTCTCGATGGAGAGTATGACACTATCATCCCTGGCTACTACAAATGAGAAACACCAACAAAAGGTCTCTGTACCCTTCTCTAGCCCAATGTCATGCTTATACCTTCAACCTGGCCAGGATCGTCCTCCATTTCTGGACATGTCACCATGCTCTAGTCGAGTCCTGACATTCCACGGGACAACTCCAACCAGGTCCAAACTATCCTCAAATTCCACGGCACAACTCCACACCAACACTAAAAAAGGTCGAAGCTGGCACACGCTGCATCGCTGTTTTGAACGGGAAGTTGAACAAGAAATTGAATCTGAAGTCTCTCTCTGCTCATCGTCTTACTCAGCATACAAGTCCTTGTTATCCTACACATGGAACTCTCTGACATGAGTGATCCTCATTCACAACTACCAGCCCACAAGAAGAAAAATAAAAAAAATCCTCGAGAGAATTTGGGTACCACAAAAATCTCGCAATGAAGGAGAGTCAAAGCAGCAAATCGATCAAAGCACCACTACAAAATTAAAGTAAGGTAACATACAGCATTACAGCAGAAAATGACTTGCAATAACTGTAGGACTTATTGCACCCACCAGTCATAGGTATCGACATCAACTGGTACAGTAACCCGAGGTCACGTGCAAAGAAGTCGCAGTGAATTTGAGCCGAAAACAGATATTTCGTAAGAAATGGCAGTGTTCACATGCATGCGGTTTTTCGATTCATACATAATCTAGGACAGGTACAGCTAGGATTGCATGGTGGAATACCACCACCTTCACAAAATATCCGTTCTAAGCAGCACATGCTAAACACCAAGACACCAAATTTTGAAGTGCAACTAAAAATGACAACAACTGCATGGACAACGCGCGCAGCATGACCTTCAATTTTACAGTGCCAGTCACTCATGATCTGAAAACTCCTTGGACTAAATGAAGAAGTCATGAAGTTGGTTCTTGAAAGCTCCAAACTTGCTTCGGATATCAAATAGGCCAATCACAAACGTTGTCACCTGCACACACATTGACCATGATCCCAAATGAGGAAACTTCTCACAAACATAAAAGACCTGGCACCAAAACACATGTGACTCATGCAGGCCAATCCCACAAAACTCCTCGACGTTGTGTCTTGCAACATCCTCCTCAAAACAAGGATCAACAGGGGTTTCAAACTTGGGCACCGGATGCAAGAATGACGTCACTCACTTGCAAGAGCAAGGATCAAAGAGCCCTCACTCGAACAAGCAAGAGTATCAGCATGTATCACTCAGAGACAAAATGCAGAGGAAGGAAAAGAAAGGGGCATGCCTCGAGAGGAGTCATATTGGGGAATGACGTTTCTAGAAGCCCAACGGTCTGTCTGCGGCTTGATTGTGAGGCGCTTCAAGTCTCCAGACCCTCCATGTCAATCTCATTGTCGAAGTGACTGATGTTGCACACAATCGCATTGTTCTTCATCTTGCGCATGTCGCCCACCATGATGATGTCCTTGTTGCCCGTTGTTGTGCAAAAAAAGCCCGCGTACTCCAAGTAGTCATCCAAAGGAAGGATCTGGTAACCCTCCATCAGAGCCTGCAGCGCGCAGATAGGGTCGATCTCCGTCACGATCACGCGCGCTCCAGCGGCCTTCATCGCCGAAGCGCAACCCTTGCCCACGTCACCATAACCGAAGATCACGGCCACCTTCCCCACGATCATCACGTGCATCGCCCTCATCAGATCGTGGAGAAGAGAGTGAGGACAACGGTATAGGTTGTACACAACGGCAAGTGCTAACGTGCTTAGAGACTTGTCAGAAACTAAGCACCTTGCCATTCACAACGTGGCTATCTCATGGCGAACCTCATGATGCATAACGGTAGAAAACTAATTGATTTTCTCCTTAAGAATCAACGTAATTGATAATTGAATGATGCAGATGGCCCCCAAAAGTCTAATACAACAATATTCCGTTGCATTTGGCATGGATTGTTACCTGCATTTGGATCGACTCCAGATAGCTCCGCGGCGACCTTCGGATCTACTGCACTCAATGCTTCGGGTTTTTCAGACCCATCAAGCGTTGCACTAAGACCTGCTATGAGTCCCAAACCACCAAGATCCTTATGTTTACTTTGCAACGTAGTAGCACCAAATTCCGATGCATCAAGCCCACCTCCAAATTCTCTGAGGAGACCTTCAAAGGTAGTCCCAAAACCTGCAGACTTGTCTTCCAAAGAGACAATTCAACACATCACCTTTAAATCCTTCAACTGCTACCTTAAAAGACTCAGTTAAATCACCACCTGGAAATTAAGAGGCATATTATAACAACAGGCACAAATCCCTCAAGAAAAAAAGGATCTAACCCTTGTTCAGCAGCATGAGATCTTAAATCCTAAAGATGCAAAGAGAAAGAGGGTGCGCGCAAGGGGTTGTGGCGGAGTTGCAGTGAGTCTTTCCCTGGACGGAACACAAAACAGAATCCTGGTATCCTTAAACCTAAAACAAAAAGGTGGCCACAACTATTGGAGTCTGACATCTGATGAGTCGTTTGCGGGGCCAGGTCAGGGCCTCGGACAAATCCTCCCAGCCCCCGCATTTGCCGCTGCTTCCTCTCCTCCTTGACTGACACGCACTAGGTACAGATCCTATTTTTTTGGGTGACCTTCCTCGTCATTGTGCTTGTGACATTGTTGCCAAACCTCCCTTCATCGTCGTTGCTCTCCCTCGTCGTTGCGCCACTGGACTATCACTGCCAAAGCAAAGTGAGAACAATTAAAACGCTCCAAGAATCACCATAAGCTACTGATACTCAGCCTTGATGGCGCAGGTATGTTGATCTTGCTTTTGATGAAATCTACTCAAGTTCTTTGTCAAAACTGCAACCCTAAAGTCCCGCAACCTTTTTTAACTTTGCATGTAAGCCTTTATCTGCCGTACTTTTCAATGAAAGCTGGTGCAGCCAACCTTCCAATCTTGAAGCTTCATCCTCTATAACTTAGATCTGTAAATCTAGATGTGTGGCCCCTTCTCTTTTTGTGTGTGCCGTTTTTTTGTTCTTTTTGTGTCCAGGGGCCAGGCATGATCCAAACTCCCACAACAGTTGGGATTTGGACACAATTGAGCATTGCAAGCTTTGTTCAGTAAATGCTCAAGAAGGTACACTCTTCCGGAGTCCATTTGGCATTTTTGGTGCCCTGCCGCCTGTTTTAGCCAAGAAACCATGGGACGCACAAGTGTGGTGCTCGTATACGAGAACTAAGTGCGTGTTGAAAATGTTGTTGCTTCTTTAACTGTGCTTTTGGAAGGCTTTACCTTGTTGGAGGTTTCAAACTTTTGGAGCTCCAGTGCTAATAAGCGGGACTATGTAGCTCGATGTGGAGAACTTTTACAAGGTATCGTTTTGCTTGAAACCCTAAGTTGTAGGAGAGGGTAGATTTTTTTACGAGCGGCATGCGGAATGTTGTCTCTTTTGGGGCATCTCAGGGTTGGTTTCGAATGCAATGGAGCATCTAAAAAGAGGAAGAGGGAGAGGACGTCCCTAGAGTTCTTACACTCTTGTGAAATGTGAAAATGTGTATTACAAGGAACCACGAATGGTTCGATGTCGGTGCCATCATAGACGAGTTCAGAGCTGTCATTGTATCCAAGCCTCACCACAAAGAAGAACTGAATATCAAAGACGTCGGTAAAAAACCACTCGCTTACTTGCTTATCACATTGCCTTATCACCTTATATTAGAAGTACCACCTAGCTCATGGATAGATGACTTGGACATCCTAAGTTTTGAACAATCTATGTTCCTATTGTGCTCATCGAATTGCTCTTCTCTGTGGATTATTTTGGTTAGACTAGTCCTAGTTTTCAAACAATCTGACTATGAACATTAATTCCTAGCCTGCTAAATTGCTTAATTTCTTGCATTCTCTGATTCTAGTTTCCTGAAATTGCAGTTTTTCGAGTGGTATATGATATCAAGTGCGGAGACTTCAACTGGAAGGTAGGGAAGAACAAGGCTCCTATGAGACTGAAGCTCCTGAAGGGCCTCCCCGGTCTGCACAACATTGACGCGACTGTACTCTACGTGACTGTAGAGTGCTTCATTTTCAATGGCTTGGCTGATGAACCAGGTATAATTACTCAGGGATTAGCGTCGGTGGGGATGGCTTAAATTCATTGAACATTATTATAACTAAAAGAATATTGAGCAATGTGTTCAGATGCTTTTTCTGGCAATATATCAGATCTATTCAATGATGAGGCTGGTTCGATTTTGTTATATAACCCCACCCCACAGACTCTTCCTTCCACCATCATTTTCAAATCTTAGCTATTGCTGGTTCAATTCATCCTCTTCAGGTACATGCACGCTTTTAATTTTTTTTTCTAAACAACTTTCGTGAGCCACATATACTTCCATGAATGAGTCAAGACCGTACCTCTGGATTTAGTTTCTTGAATCTAAAGTGCGTGAAACGGATCTAACTGTTGTTCACCGTTGCAGGTCAGACCCGGGGTGAGACAAGGATCATATGCAGGTATTAATTAACTCAAGACCTTGACTTGAATTGTGTTCCTTGCTGCTATTTCTCTTAATTTGGATTTCTAGAGCTAAAAGGAATCGTTGCTTGGTCAGAGCATCGAAGGCTCCTTAGCTCCTGAATTCAACTACCTTATTTATGAGATGAATCGGCCTATAGAGGAGCTCGTGCATTTTCCGCAGGTTTGAAATCATCCGATTCTCAAGTCCCTTCCATTTGAACTGTTTCACCACGTCAACTGAACATTATTCTGGACTTCATATTGTGTAAATTCCTTTTTCTAATTGAACACAGTCTTTTCCACTCCACCGATATTCATGAGCATCCTCTGGAAAAATCCTTATATTAATTAACTGTCTTGCATGTACAATACTTTGGCTACAGCTTGGAGAAGAGGATAAAACCCCGGCATGAGATGTTGAAGGACAAGGCTATATTCACCAGCCTCGCATCAATGCTGGCTTGCGTGGATAATGACTTCAAAGCTTGTCACCTGTCTGGTCAGCCACCAAGCCGTGACCCATATAGCAGGAAGGTCAAAGAGATTGATGAAGATGAATCGGGCTCCGAGTGAGATCTTTGCTGCTCTTAGACTCTCACCACCATGTACAGAGTGTGTAATTTTGAATAGCACCAAAAAGGTGCCATTGTGAGGTTTCTCTCTTACACTTACGCAGAGTGATTTAATTGGCGGTTATCTTGAGATTTTAGATCTGAGTAACTGGATATCGAATTTAATTGCGTGATGGAAGGATCCAAAGTTTTCTCGTTCGATTTGTACAACTGTGTAAACAATTGTGTTTTGGTTGCTTCCTGTGTAGAAATAAGCGTTTGATAGTTTATGATGCTTGGATAAAACCAAAATGCTAAATCTATTCATGATTGAGTAAACTTGCCGCTTCAAGCCCTTAGTGCTTTGAGGGGAATATTCGAGGAGTGCTTAGTTGATGAATTGTTTGCAATTCTCCTCACTTGGGTGCGTTCTTCTCACAAAATAAGTTTGTAAGAGCTTATACGGTAACTTCTTCAGTTTTTGGTAGTTTCTAGTATGTATGTCTATTTCAACTGCATTTTCAAAGATACCTTTTCTGGTTAATGTCTGATTGTCTGGGACGCTCATTCTTGCTAGAGGACTTGCGATTATATGTGCCTCTTGTTCATTAGTGTATGCTCGATTAAGAATTAGCAATCCATATTGAATGTATTGAATCTCATGCATTTATTGACAGGTTTTTGAGTATAAAAGACTCGTGCAAGACAACAACCGATAGGTGCGGGAAAATATCCATTGGACAATGATTGACCTCATGACAAATGTAGGGTGCGTCCTCACTTTTATCCTTGGTTTGGATTACCAAGGTATGTAAGATTTTTGTGTGTAGGTTTTGAGGATTCTTGGAGGTGCTTTTTGGATTGAGGTGAAAGTGAGGAGAGGTCGTTTGTGGACAACACTTGTGGCTTTGGCTTCCATATGTGGATTTGATACTTCTAGGGAATTAGGTTTTTTCCTAGTATTGTTTTCCTATGAGATTGCTTCACTTGATTCCTGTCATTGTCCAAATTTGATAAAGGGCTTGAGTTCTCTATGAGAGTTAGTGAGACCTAGTATTGCATCATTTTGTTCTAAGCCCTTTTTGTTCTTGGCCAATCAGTATATGCGGATGACAATATTTGCTCAAACATTCTTTGAATCAATGGAGTCCCATTTGTAACATGGTTGCGATCTTCACTTTGATTCAGGTGTGTTGAGGTCTTGGCTTTAGCAACCGTCAGATCTTGCTTTTGGTATTTATTATTGCGCTCTGGACTTGGCATTTTGGGGCACCAATGGATAAGTGGTGCTCTGTACTATGACTTCGATGTGAAATTTGGAGCTCATCTAAGATTGTAGCTTATTTTGATTTGTTTTGTTTCATGTGCATGGAGTTGTTTTGAGTGCAACAACCAGATGATGGTGCTTTTAGTTTTTGTTGCATCAAGGGTTTGGGATTGCATCATTAACTTGGTACTTGGTGTTTGAAAATTGTTTTTTCTTTTCTAGTGATTACTTCAAGATGTTGTGTCTTATGTGTAGAATCTCTTTTGGTAATGCAATTATTTGATGTGATCCAAAGCCAAACTTGCTAGTGAATTCTGAGGCTGATAGGATGTATAGCAAGAATTGTTGTGAGTACAATAAAGCATTGGATGAGTGCAAGTGCAATAAGTGGCCACTACAAGTGTGATAAGTGACAAGTGCAAGTACAAAAGGTGAAGAGCGCCATGAGTGGTGAGTGCAATTGGTGTCAAATTTTGCGATGGGCGGCGAGCGCGATGGGCGGCGAGTGAAATGGGGGCGAGTGCAATGGGCGGCGAGTGAAATAGGCGTCAAGTGCAATAGGTGGAAATTCCAATGAAAAAATTAGTACAATTGCATTGTGGTGGATGCAATTGGATTTGACTTCATTGTTAATTAATTAAAATAGTCTTCACAAAATTTCCATTGGTTTTACCGACGCACTTGTAGTGAATGCACAATATGCAATGACAAGACTGAATGTTTTTTTAACATGTTTTGTTTCAGTGCACGCAGCCATGATTGCGAATATTCATGTTGTGCTCATGCGTTGAATTAGAATAGTTATATGAATATTGTGGCAAACGCAGTTATAGAAATCTTGACAATGAGCTTCATTGCACAGTAGTGTTACTCACATTTGAAGCACACATTAATATTTGAATGCTTGAAACAGAGCTAAAAGAAAAGGAATACATTATTTGAAGTTTAGTTCTCGTATTTTAACAAGTTTTGAGTATTTTAATGAAGATGAATTAAATTTTTGGAAGAAGCAATTGTGTACACTTTAGGTATTTGATCAAAAGTGCAGGTACAAGTCTGCTATATATCGATCACAGTAATATGAGAAGAACTAATCAATTTACATGCATGTATGTGGATGCATGCAACTAATGCACAGAAATGCATTAGTTACATGCACTTTAAATTATGGTTAAACGTGCACATGCATGTACACGCGCAGTACGTGTTTAAAAGTTTGCATTCAATCAAAAGAGAAGAACGAGCGAAAAAATTGTTTGACAGTGAATCACAACATTCCAAAACATGTGTATCTTGTAGTGGAAAATTGCATACAGAAACGTGGTAAAAAGAACCGCACTCAATTTTGAGTGCGGTTTTTTTTTACCATGTTTTGTTAACATTAATGTTGCACATAAAAGGTGCAATACTCATATGTTATCCAAAAAAAATCATGTGCAAAAAAAACGAACGATAGTCGCTCGTTTTATTGAAAACGACATGTACCCGTAGATGAAAATATGCGCACGAAAACATGGTAAAAAGACCCTCACTCGTTTTTGAGTGACGGCTTTCTTGACCATGTTTTGTTATAGTGCGTTGTCGTTGCTCGGATTCTTTGAGCTTGGCCATGTTCATAGCGATGTTGAACTCGACAGTCTTGCGTCTCCGTAGACGTCTATCGTCTACGAAAACATAATTGTGCAGCAGTTCCCCTTCCCAAATTGGACGCTAATTCGTTTGTTTGAACCTCTGGACGCTGATGCCTGTCTGGAGATGGGAACACCGTCGCGGATGCAGCTCTGACTACAATATTGTAGTTCGCACCCAATGTTCGCACATCACTTGTCCCTTTTTCTTAGAATGCGTGATGGAGATCTTTCCCTAAATGCAGGTGAATGCTTTTTCGCGGGAAGCCTTTGAACCATATGACCCCTATCGCGGCCTTGCTCATCGTGACACTTGCGTAGACAGGGATGTGTTGTTCTGGACGTGCAGACTCAGATTTGTAGGACGTCCGTGATGCTGATTCGTGGACCGGGACCCTCACATGAACTGGTCCTCCATGGTGTATGCATCTCTATTGACGTCTGTTTCGACAAAGAGGTGCCAATGCGGACATCACGGGAAACGCAAAGTGCAGTCTACGATTTCCCTTCCTGCCGTTGCTTGCTGGTCTTATTTGTGATTCTTTTTTTTTAATCCTAAACTTGCATACGATGTCCATGGCTGGATGCACTTGTACAATTTTTGTTCTCCTCTCATCGGTAACTCTGTTGCTTCATGTCATTCATGTCATTGTAGATGTCAAGCTTGGCAATCTGGYATCTTTGTGTTCTGTGCAGATGTCTGAATTGACACCTTCATGTCCGTCTTCTATAGGTAGTAGGTGTTGTCAATGGAGTGTGTGGGTCATTCCTATGTTTGTAACTCCGGGTATTGAAATTTGCAGGCAATAAGTGAAGCGTTTGCGCAGTGGCCGACATCACGGGCACCAATGGGCCCTCCCCGCTCTAAGTTGCCTATAAAGCGCGCAGGGGAGCGACGGCGTACCCGCGCGAATTCTGGTGACACAGCTGCCCCTGAAGTGGGGCATACTCGTCCTTCCCGCGAACACCGTTCCAAATAGCGCAACGACCCTCGATAAGTAACCAATTGTTCAAAAGACAAGGGGAAGTCCCTTGCTACTAGCTCCCCCCCCCACCAAAGCGTCGTAGGCAGGAAGGACGTGATGCGCATTCACATTCCGAAGCAGAATATGAAGAGCAGTCAGATGCTTCAACGGAGGACTTTGTTGAAGCGCCAGACCACAGGTATGTTCAGCTCAGCACATCCATGTCCTTCAGTACTTCCTTGTCACGCTGTGTGTCATGTATTCAATGACGGGGCAATGTCTTTGAGGATGTATGAATGTGCATCTCACTAGATGGTCCTCGTGGCACAGTCAGAAGTCCGAGTTGGAGGACAGTGAATCCTTGGACGATGAGGACACTCTCATTTTGGAGAAGGCGCCACCTCCACCCCAAAATCGTGTGAACCGCGTTGTGAAAAAGGAAAAGGGGGCACTTGACAAGCAAATAGTGAAGGTGGATAAACGTGGGAATCCACTTGGGAGCAGGGTTGTCATAACGGACGGGTCAGAGTGATCAGACGGGACGGACGGACGAGCAAGGCGGACCGGACAAGCGGACGGTCCGGACAGCCCGGGTGCTTAGCATTACTGAAAAAATGCAAAAACTTGTGGGTTCCACGTTGGCAGTCCACGTTGGAAATGAGGGCGTGGACGGCTGTTTGGGGCACGGACGCTTTCGTCGGGGCGCGGACAATTTTGTTGGGGCGCGGACCGGTCGTGGTGTGGCACGGACGGGTCCGAAATCGTACACATCCGCGCTCTGACGCGGACCCGTCCGCGCCCCAGCAGTTGGCGCCCCGGCCCTATATAAGGCTGTCCCCGCCCCACCAGTCCTCGCCCTGCATATTCCAAATCTTCCACTTCTTCATTGAGCTGGACATTGGCGTTGTGCAGGGTGCTTTTTTACATCCACGTCTTGCCCGATTTTTCAACGATGGCAACAGCACCGGGAACTAACAAACGAGAACGAGACCAAACCAGACTAAGGCCAGGAAATAAACAAAAGAAGAGATTACATGTGCTTTGAAACCTTCAAAAACTTGCATTCAAGGATTGGAATGAAGTGCCTGACCCGTGGAATTTAGAGACTTGCTCCAATTACATCGAATGGTGCCACATTGGTAAGGCCTTCCCGGAAGAGCGCCACAACTACCACCGCCGTTTCAATAAAGCAAATTTGAAATACTGCATCGATGAGGCCTTCAAACAACAATGCATCAAAATATATCAGGTGTTGTATGACGTGGCCAGCGTAAAAAGAAATGAAATCCCCCTTTTCATTGCACGGGGTGTGTATGCGGAAGTGAGATTGAACAAGCGAGTGGATTGGTCCACCGTGAAGGGCACGCCATCTGGTAACAAAATACCAACACTAGCGAATGGAATAATTGCAAGGGGTTTTTTGAGGTATCCCGAAGGAGGGCTGGGCAAGTTCTGCACACGTATTGAGGCGCCAGACACGTATGAAACAGAAGACTCATCTACGGATGACAACTCTGATGGGGCTCATACACCAATGGTATTAACTCAAAGAGGACAACAACGTGCACAAAAGCGGATGGCTGAACGTGCACTGTTTGGAGACCTTGCGGAACAAGGTGCTGATGTACAATTCCATGGCGTTGAGGAACCAGTGGTTGGAGTAGTTCAGGCGCAATTTCAAGGACCTGATGAACCAACAATTGAAATTGTTGATGTCATGGTTGCTGCAGACACCATACAAAGCTTGAGGATGCAATTAGAAGACAAAAATGGTGAACTGCATTCTATGTATGAAGATGTGTGCAAGTTCAAGGAAGAAATCACGGAAAAGGACGAAAAAATTGCTTAGTAAGCACGTGACATAGAGCAGCTTTGGGGAGATCTACAAGCAGCACAGATGATGAATGAAGGTCAGGATCCACGAGGACATGCACAAAGACCTCTATGCGATTCTCAGATTCYGGWGCAAGATGTGCACGGTGTTYTTTCCATGTCTACGGAAGAARGGCCAAGCTTTGTHGGGGAAGTATTCGCCACTKRCAATGTACCAATGCAATCCRAAGTTACARGCATGGTTACAAACGACARYTCTGAGTTGAACGACTTGCGAGCCAAGAAAGAGAAATTACAAAGTCGATTGCATGCCTTAGTGGAGCAGTACTACCAATGGAAGTTGGCATGCATGTTCAGCGTCGACAAAACACAACAATTAGTGGCAGAGTTCAAGAAAATGGACCACGGCTACATTCAGCACAATCAGGAAAGGGTGTTTGGCTTGACTTCTTGGGCCCTTGTGGATGATCTTTTTGATTTGAACATGGCAACCATTGAGCTCAATAGTGGGAAATCAATCATTGATTGGTCCCAACACAATTGGGATTACAAAAATCAGGTCGGGTCACAAGTCAACTACAAAGGCAAGGCGTTGTTRGAGTGGCCAAATCCTTCAAGTTTTGTGGAAGATGGGACCACATGTCCCATTTGTATGAATCCATTTGGCCCTGAAGGTGGAATGCAGTTGGGCACGTGCAACCACTTGTACCATCCATTTTGCCTCATCAGTTCCATGATTGTCCGTCGTCGGTGCGCAATGTGCAAAGCTCCATTCCACGAGCGCTTGTACGAGTTGTTTGGCTTGATTCCATACATGCCTTCACATTGGGAATACAATAGAACGAATGCCCCCGATCACCCTAACAGCTGGGGAAAAGACTTGGTGTGGAGCTAGAAATTGCAAATGACGTCGTTGCAGAAGACACAGCTCTCTACTAAACATGGTTGGGAGAGAGACCCAGATCAAATTCAAGCTGCTTGCCACCACTTGTTTCCGATGAAAGACAAGCACAGCCAAGGACAACGGAATTTTTTCTTCTAGTACTTCAATGGACATTGGAACGAGGCCGAAAAAAAGTTTCAATTTGGACCTCACCCCAAGCAATGGTTGTGGGGCGTTAATGGAGTCCGTATCACTGATGACATGGCAATCGTATTGGGGAGGACCCTGACATGCCGGGCCCCGCGGAACTTGCTATATTATCGGAATCTGAGTGGATAGAGACGTTTAAAAATGACGGGCTCGATTTCCTACTTGAGGACCACAACCCGGAGACACGCCGAACTCTGGAAAGCCTCAAGCAATCGCAACTAATGAGGGCCATTTTGGAAGAAGACGGTCCAGCGAGGAGAACTCAATCTGCGGTTCATAGACTTCAACTAGGCTCCGGCGAAAATTCTCCCATGGAGCATGGTGTACACGACAACGAGGCTGGACCCAGTGGCCATGCAAACAGTCCAATGAACATCGATTGAGTGCATTTTGTATTGTGGTAATTAGTAGTTACCAAAGCATATTTTGCGTATAGACTTAGGCACTTATCATTACCAATGTTTATACAATTGCTACTTTGGCAATTCAACGCTATTTAAGTTACTTTAGTATTAGTGTACTACCAACAACATTAGACATAGTCTTGGAAAATGCATATTTTATCATGGAATATGAGCTACATACTTTTCCAATTTTGTAATACATTTTGCATTATTGCATATGAAATCCAAATATGCAATTTTTGAATTATTTTGCATCATGCATGTATAATTCCTAAACTAAGAAGTTGTTGAGTAATACATTTACAAATTTAATCTAGTTTCCAATTATAAAGATTTCAATGTGAGGAGTATTTAAAAACAAAATTAGCTAACGTAGTGCAATAAGGAAAAATGGGAGTAAACTACTTATATTTAAATTAACACAATATTAGGGATGAAAAATATATATTCTCGGTCATCGCTAGCGTTTCTTTGCAAACACTTGTTTCTTGGACATCTTACCCACTCTAATCAACTAATCATTCGTTTCAATGAGTGAGTGAACTGAGTGGTCTAGGGTAAAAAACAAATCGCCTATGGATGTTGAGGAGGTTCATGCATTATACTTTTGATTTAGTTCTATGAATTATTTCATTTTGAAAGATATGCATACACAAATTTATAATTTGTTGCTATGATCTAATTTGATTGATGATGGCTTTGTACTTGAGAAGGAAATCAAAACCAAAGTTGGTTTTGCAGTGAAGCATTACGGGGTGACAATATGCAGTGATGGCTGGGATGATGTCAACCGGAGGCCGTTAATGAATGTAATGATGTCGTGCCCTACCGGTGATGTATTTTTAGGGGCCATTGACACTAGCGGACAGAGGAAGTCGATGCGCTATATAGCGGACCAGATGAAAGTGTTCATTGAGAAAGTGGGTCCGAAACACATCACGCAAGTTTGTACGGATAATGCAGCGAACATGCTTGGAGCATTGGATGATATTGTTCTAACGTATCCGCACATATTCAAGCAGGGGTGCATGGCACATGCCTTGGATCTTTTGATGGAAGATTGGGCCAAAATAACAGAATTTAAAGATTTAATTGAGAGGGCAAGAAGATTGTGCCACTACATTCAAAACCATCACGTGACCATGTTTGTTTTCCGGGAGTTGAGCCTGAACTTGCAGCTCGTAGTGCCAAACGAGACACGATTCGCTTGTAATTTGCTCATGATGGACCAACTCAAACTTTTTCAAGGGACCATGGTGCTGCTAATAAACGATGTGCGCGTTAAGAATTATGTAGATGGTCTGCGAAATAGACAACATGGAGAACAAGCACAAACCCTTGGATTTTTTATGGTGTCAACCGTTGACGATGTGGGGTTTTGGCAACGAGTTGTGAATTACATGCACATGACTGAAGATGTGCTGAAGGCATTGCGCGTGTTTGATGGCAAAAAACCAGCTATACATCAAGCATGGCTTACAATGCACAATTTGAGAGGCCATGTGTTTTCTTTAAGAGAGGCCCACTTCAACCTACGACCAGATATAGCCACCACTTTGGAGGAGACTTTCGAAAAGAGTTGGGACATGGTATTTACGGATGTCCATTACGCCGGGGCCCTTCTCAACCTAAATCTCTTGAATAACGCGGCTTTCAGAGCTGATGGAATTGCCCTTCGTGCATTGTATCCGGTCATCCACAAACTGTCAAATGTTGTGGGTGTACAGTTTAACGACGTGCTATTAGAACTAACTGAGTTCGAAGAGGGTACGGGATCATATAGTGTTGCTGAGACACCCGACATCCGAGCGACAGGGATGTTTCTCCACCAATGGTGGTACAGAGTTGGAGATTGATGGCTATCTAAGATTGCCGTGCGTATTCTATCGTTGACGTGTTCAGCAAGCTCATGTGAAAGAAATTGGAGTATATATTCCTTTGTCCACAACAAGGTCCGGAATCGATTAGCCTCCAAGAAGGCTGAGTCATTGGTATATATTTATACCAATAACCGTGTACTCAAGGAAAGACCGAGTGCCAATCCGGTTCGTTGGTATGATGCGAATATCTTATCGGAGGATGAAGATGTAGATGCCTTTGGCCCCGTTCCGATAGGAGAAGCGCCTCGTCGTCGCGAATTTGATGCGATAAGGGCTGCAGAAGAAGAAGAGGCTAATCAAGAAGCAAACCGAGCACTGCGAGCATATCCACCAAATCTAGATTTGTGGAGGGCGGGGGCCAATCACCTTGAAGAAGCTAGAAATTACTACGGAGACGATGATGATGATGCGGACGAGGAAGTGGAGGCGGGTCGCTGGGGCCCTTGGCCAGTAGATCCTCCCCCCCTGGCCCTCAAAATCCAGTCATTCCGGAAGTGCATCCTGTATCATTGTCACCGGAGCGAGTTGTCCCGAACGCAGTGGACACTGAAAATGATAATGTTCCCTCTCACAACGAGAATGACCCCCCTTTGGAAAACGAAGGGAAAAATGGAAATGGCGGTGGGAATCTAGGGAACAATGCAACTCAAAACACTGAAGGATTTGTTAGCGATCGTGATGGCAGTAGGGGGCGCGGAATAGGACGAGGCCGCGATAGCGGTAGAGTGTTCGAAGGACGCCGTGGCTAGAACAATGAGAATACAGAAATGTCAGGACCGATCGCTAGAAATGTCGTGAGGGGTCCTTTAACGGGAGGAAGGCATTTTGACCCTGAACGGAGAGATCCTAGTGATGTTTTTGCGTTTATTGACCCACTTAAAGACAAAGCCCGTATTCCCCCAGGGGTTGCAGTGCGTACTGTTCTTCCTGACCGCAATACATCGGTGCAGCGTTCTCGTAATCTTTCTTCTCCCGCAAGTTCAAGTGCTCACCGTCAACCTTCCCAAGAAGGGTTAGGCTTAGTGGGGAATGCTCAATCAACACGTCCAAGCATTTCAAATATTACAACGGGTGGTAGACCTCCTACTGCCCCTCGACCCGTAGTTCCCCACCCCGTGGGTTAATATCCGCGTGGACGTGGAAAGAGTACTGTCCGCGGAGGAGGAAGGGGTCGTGTAGGTCTAGGAGATGCATCACCTGGAGGCTGTGGTGGACAAAACAACAACAAAGCGTCATCGTCTAGGCGTTCTAAACGCCCTTTTTTAGGAATTGGGGTCAAAGACCCGAACGTGGTGATACCGCCATTTTTGGATGTATATGTTCCAGGGGCAACTGCGTCCACTCTAGCATATGTCGTTCCTCGAGTACGAGGAGGACCCACTATAAATTCAGACGCTGAGGACCCTAGAGCTCAACGCCACAAGAGGTTGAGACGCAATCGTAGGCATGGTGAAATAGCTGTGGAGCTTCGAAATGAGAATTCGAAAGTGGAGGGCCACTGGACAACCGACGCTGACGATGTAGAAGATGAATGTGGAACTAGTGAAAGTGGTGAGGATGAAGACGACTCTGATTGTGATGAGGCACTTGTAGATGATGATGTGGTTATTCGAAATGCTACATTAGGAGATGATGGGGATCCGGATATACCAGAAGTCCGCAGATCAAGTCGTTTCAATAATTGAAGGACACCCAACATTGGATGCACATTGTCATTCCTCATGAGTTTCAGACAGTTGCACCATTTGGAACATGAAGTACTGAAGAGTGAAGATCTATAAAAACATGAAGGAGGGTTTGAGATAACCAATGGAAGAGTAGGCATATTTTGAAAGTATAGATTTATTGTGTTGTGAACTTGTTATTGTACTGAACAATGCTTGAAATTTATAAATCTTGTTGGTTATCTGAAATAATGAAGTCTCCGATTGTGTTTGAGAAATTATAACATTTTGTAATTTTTCTTGACAACGAAAAATGGCCTCGAGGCTTTAGGGATTAATGGGGTTTACAATTAAAATCATTCCCCTTCAAACTAAAAGAATATGAGTCCATGGAGCAAGCCAAGAAGGTTCCTCTTCCTTCACTTGGACATGCACACCCTCACTACATTTGTTCGCGCCTTGACAGAAATCCGTCCACGCCCCAACTAACACTCGTCCGCGCCCCGACAGAAACCCGTCCGCGCCACGGCTGAAAGTTGTCCACGCCCCCCCCCCCCCCCCCCCCCCCCCCCCCCCCCCCCCCCCCAACATGTCCGCGCCCCAACAAGAACACGTCTGCGCCCTGTCCGTTGTCCGCGCCCCGACCTCGTCCGCGCCCCCCACTACTGATGTCTGCGCCCTAGCAAGCAGTCGTCCGCGCCCTCGCTGCCGTCCACGCCCTAGCTCTAGCGTCCGCGCCCTCTATCCTACTTGGCAGCCAGGTGGCATCACAGTTACAGCCACGTCACCAATTTTTTTTATTAATAAAAGTCAACTTACTATTGACCACATCGGACGGGCGAGACCTCTACCGAACGGGCAAACCGGACGTCCGCCCGGTATGACAACCCTGCTTGGGAGGGCGGCTAAATACCTTGCCAATGACGTCAAGTCTTTTGCCAAAGACTTGAATCCCGTGTTTGGTTGGAATGACCAGCCAATGGACGAAAAGAGGCGTTTTTTTGAACGCGTGGCTGCAGGTATTGGCTCGTATCGCTGTTCTTTTGATGCGTTTTTGGTCATGGTCATGTTGGTTATCAGTTCCGCACTTGCAGATGGTGGAGACGTCATCGTGCTGGTGCAGACGTCAACACATCCTGTAAGATGTCGCGTATGATGTCTTAGAAGATGTCGTGTCAGTAAGCCAAAACTTGAAATCTCATTTTATTTGCTCCCAACCCATGCCCCCAATTGACTAAGTGCGAGTCGTTTTTTTGAAATTGCAGAATGGAAGGTTGCAGGTTCTGGTACTGAGATCAACCCTTCATGGTATCCACAGTATGTGACCAAGACTCTAATCAATGTACGCCATGGCTTAATGAAGCTCATAGACCAAGGCGCAAAGAAACCCGCGGGCATGGACAATGAAGTGTGGGAGACTTTGAAGGAGAAGCGTTCCACAGCCTATGCTCAAGAGAAGTCGGCAAAGATGCGTGCCATCTCGAAGATCAAAAGCACGAAGGAAACCCAAATGAAGTCTCTCGAGAAGACCATGATGGGAGAATTGGTAAGTTAGTGTGTGCCTATGAACGTTACCCCCCCTGTTGCTTGTGCTTGACATCCCCACCTTGGTGTTGACGATGGCATTCGCTTCTGCTCTCCAAATGTCTATGGTTGCATGCTATCAAACGTCTGTTGTCTTTCCCTGTGCTGCAACTATATTTGTTTTCCCTTTTCCTCTATTATGTCTTGTTCCTCAAATGTAACAATGGGCACTTGAATGTGCATGAGGTAGACCCTTAAACTTGGGCGCATACCTGCGGACAATGAGTTGCAGGCCACAACGGAGGCAAAGTACGCTCAGCGTCAAGAAGAGCTCCGATTGGCAAACAACCTCTATGCCACCACTGAGGACATTGAGGGTATCCGTACCACTATGTCGGAGATTGGAGGACGTCTTTCAGAGCTTACAAGCTTGATCCATCAAATGCTTCAATCCTTCGACCCAAATAATGCATAGCAACGGCGCCTTCTAGCAACACTTGTTGTGCGCGTCCTTCTTCAGGACAATGTTAGTGAAGGCGTTGCCACAACTGTGAAGGGCAAAGATGGTGCCTTAGAAAACGTCGAAGAAAACGTGTCAATGCCTGCATTCACAAACCCGGACGTCGTTGCAGACGTCGACATGGACGCTGACGTGGACGCCGAGCCAGACTACTTGGTGGAGACCCCCCCTGATGACATTGCGGACGATATTTTCAACCCACTTGTGGGCAACGGCGTTTGTGGTGTTCCAACTCAGTCGGCCATTGATGCTCGTGTTCCTTCCGCAAAGGTTCCCATTAACCCCACCCTAAACCCTCCAGGCACGGTGTCAGATCCGTACGCCATTGTTGAGACTCCACCTCAAGCAGTGCACGACATTGCAATAGTCGCAAACGTGAATCAATCTCTTCCACAGGAGGTAGTGTGCCCGTCGTGTTGTAGAGGTTCATGCATGAAGACTTTGCATTTTCATGTCTAGATATACGGCCCCACAAACATGATAGTTTCGTGAACTACATGTATGAATTTTCGGTGCAATGTTCTGACAATGTTGTGGTGTTTCTGCAATCGTACAGATTGGGCATGTCTCGTCCTCCGCATCGACCTCACGAGCAAATCGAGGAATGAGGAGCTTGGCGAAATCTCCATAGAAGACAACACCATTTATGCCTCCTACAAAGGCACCGAAAGGCAATGCGCAGAAGGTGGCAAAACCGAGCGCACCCAACATTGGTGATCAGCCCAAGAAAGGAGAAGCAACACGCAGAAAATAAAGTTTGAGGTAAGTTCATAACTATGTTGTCTGCTACCTTTTGCTATATATGGAACGTCTAAGTTCGGCATGTGGACATTGCATTGAGGTGACAACGGCGCCTTGCAGGAGCCGTTCCGTCCATGATGACATCGTATTGGACGTCTCTAGGTCCGCAATGACATTGAAGAGGACGTAGTCAAGATTCAGGAAGTGTTCAGTCACACATGTACTGGAATGCGGTGTTTTTAATTTATTATGGCCCTGTGGGTTTCCTAATCTTCTATGAAGGTTCTATTCTCTTTTTAGCCTGAACCACGACTTGTAAGCCATTCTCATTAAAATAGAATTCATCAAAGGTTATTTGCACATTCCTTGCTTCCTACAAACTATTAATTATTTTGCATTTGACCATGTCGAACTTCTGGTATGGAATTGTATGAAATGTGCGAATGTGGCTCTTCACATTGACAATTTTGTGCCGAAGCATCTGCCAATGCAGGTCACTTACGGTGTTCCAACAAACCCAGGGCATGACATCAACAATGACACAGCTACTGCCTTCAATGCACACCACGCACGTCACATGTACTGCTTGGGCAGAGCATGTTGTTAACTACGATGTGTGATTTGGAACATTAAGCACAACAAATGAATGCAAGGAACGCAGAGTCCACGAACACAGTAGCATGTTTTCAGTAGCATCTCAAAGTGCTTGTGAAATATCAACCCTGACATTGCACACAATGAAAAGCGTTCCTGTCCCGGACATCAACTGATGTATGACTGTTTAGCCGCAGACGTTCAGCGCAACTCCATGTGTATGCTATTATATCATTGCAGACATCGCACGGAGCACAACCAAATTCCCTCAAACCTCTCAAATAATGTCTATGACGACATGAGCCTGTAATCCCTAAAACCGTAAAACGTAGTCAACATCAACATTGCATGTGCTGGAAGACATTTGTTCCTGAACCCCTGAACGTAAAGACGTCTGACGCAATGTCCATTAATGCCTAGCATGAAGTCTGAACTGGCACGCACTGGCAAGAATGTATCCTTGTCTCGGACGCCGCACGCCTAATTAGTACATTGCATGCAACATTACAGTGTCTCATGGGATGTCTCAGACAACAAACTCATGTCCAAATGGACGCTTAAAAGAAGTCTCCAGAATGCTCAAAAGCGCGCTACAAATCGCCCTTGAATAGTCCACGTCAGCAATTAAAGATGCCACGTCACCCAATTTCTACAGTCCATGTCAGCGGCCACATCAAATGCCACATCCTCAAAAGCAATATATGAAAAGTTTTCCTACGTGGCTGCCCGTGACTACGTGGCACCTGAATTCCAGCCACATGGCACAATTTGAGGGCCCCGTTGACCGATGTTTTTTTGGATGTCTAGCCTTTAGCACGTTGATGTCCTCATGTCATTCTGGATATCTGTTGGACATCAGGTACAACACGATCTACTTGGACGTCCACGTTGACACTAGTGGACATCACCTTGGATGTCCACATGTCCAAATCTGGCAATCCTGCAACTGCGTGTTTTCTTCTAGTGCTTTGAAGCAAAATAATCTACACATGTCACACTCCAAAGACTATATAGCAATTCAATCCTTGCAAAGGGAATTGAAACGCAACCTGTAAGCAACCAAAAGCGAAGAATTCAATCCAAAACTATTCAATCCAAAACTATACACAAATTGATACTCTCGCAAGGGAAACCCCTGCAGGAATTTTAAATATTAAATAAAAGACTCCAGAGCATAGAGTGTCAGAATGCTTACAGGAGGAAAAGAGAAAATGCATAGAATTCGACACAGAAACAGAGTGAGAGATTACAACCATACGAAACTTACAAGTAGGATCCTAATAGAGTTACCCTTAAACTCATTCAAAGTAGGGATGTTGACCTTGCTTCAATAAAAGAGAAAGGGTTGATTTAATGAATATTGACGTTAGTAGGTGTTCGCAAGCCTTTTTTGGTATTTACTCACAAATCTGAAAAGATGACTCAAACGAATTATAAATTTCATAACACTATAAACTAGTTCAAGCAAGGTCCCTCTGTCTCTTAAAAAAGTTAAAAGGCCTTGCTAGTGAGGTATTTGGTGACC
The DNA here is from genome assembly GCA_006891605.1 of Pleurozium schreberi. NCBI lineage: Eukaryota > Viridiplantae > Streptophyta > Bryopsida > Hypnales > Hylocomiaceae > Pleurozium > Pleurozium schreberi. The sequence continues at coordinate 92,446 of VACF01000168.1, forward strand.
AATCTAATTAAAATCTTCTCAAAGATCAGGAAGGGATACTTAATCCTTCCGTGAGGTGTCACAGAAGGCACGAGGGAAGAAATMTCTGGGTTACACAATGTCACTAAGCATTACTTGGCCTCACATCTAGCAATCAAGAAGGGGACCATACAAGAGAGAGCTATGGATGCGTACAACTCCACMTTCGTAAGGTGAAAATATTAGCATCCAAGTTGGGGGAAGCAAATAATCTTCCCTGTTGCTTATAAGCAAATTTATTTGACAGAAACGAGGGCAAGATACGTACATGTAGTAACTGAACAGGACCATTGAGAATTTCACCATTCTCACACCGCCTGTACAATCCCGAGCTGCGAAGAGCCCCGGAATCAGTCACGGAACCTGGCAAACCAGTAAACACATCCCGAATGCGCCCATCACTGTCCACAACGGCTTGCACCACCATACTGTAGTTGTGTTCCCGGTCAAACCAATCTGCTGTTGAATCTCCAACCTGCAGAAAAATCAGTAAAATCATTTCACACAATTCTAAAGAGATGACTTGTACACGGCTCTCAATAAAATTAGACTGTTTCAGGAATATTTAGACAACGTCATAAAGACAATCTTTCTATGATCATTGTGATCATGTGGAGGACTACCTATATAACCCAGGCCTCCTTATGGGGAAGCATCTGTTTCATTATTAAGAACAAAGGGAGACCTGCATATGCATCGTGGAAAAGATTCTCATTGTTTATCTAAACAATACAATTAAAATGGAAACCCCGTTCTCAGTAACAAAATGTACATGTCCAAAAAAACATCACCCATACCTGGAGCAGTGTGCTACTCACAACATGTCAAGATGGCAGCAAACTGCTGAACAAACCCATATTCACATCTTAAATTTACATAAACATTCTACCATTTCAAATACGWGCAAGTAGCCATCGCCAAAAATGATCTAATAAGTGAGGACGACAAAGACCTGGAGCTCCATGACAATGTGCGTGACATCCACTGCCCCACAGCAATTCGGCAAGCCGTGCAGTTTCCGAAAGCCTTCCTTGACATGCTCCATTTCTTCCCCGCGAGGCCAATGCATGTGATGCATCGCCCGCCTCTCCATGGACTTRATGAATTTCCAAGTCGTTTTGCAAACCGTGGAAGTCCCCACCCCGAACAGCTCCCCGATGGTGGTATGCGCATATCCCGACGCGAGGCGCCGCAACGCCATGGCCACCTGCTTCTCCACCGGGATGAAGCGCCCCTCGATGCTCATGAAATTCGCCGGCGTAGCCGACTCCAGATCCGACTTCACCAAGGAGCAGATGTAATCGAAGGTCGACTTGGAAACCCTAAAATTTGTCACCCAGCGCTCCGGGTCGGGATCGTCCGAGGCCCGGAACTCGTCCCACCAAGTGCTGGTTCTCGAYTGGGAGATGTACTCTCCGATGCGCGCAATCGCCTCGTCGTCCGCCATGGACGCGATCAACGCCGGCATGTAGGAATCGTCGTCTTCTTCGTACTTGCGTTTGCTCAACCGCGTTTGGGGCGCGGCGTCGCCTCCAGCGCTCCCCGTCAAGTTCGCCGCCCCGGAAATGAACTGCAGCGCCACGTTCACGGCCGCGGCGGAGGCYGCGAGCGCTCCAAACACCACTTGTTTCTCCATCCTTGCCCTCCTCCACGAGAAAACCCCTAAAATTCAAACAAACTCTCAATGTCCGGCCATCATTGGAAAAACCGTCGGGRGATTCCTGCCGAGGTGCCAATTTTATGGCAATCGTTGAACTWCAAGCTCTACCAAAACYTCTAAAAWCCTGCAAAATCCCKTCCGAAAACAGCAAAAACTCACTCGGGAAACGGACAGAGTCGCAGGTAATTTTTTACTACAGTCTCCGCTGAGGTCCCGACTACAATTAACCARCGCGAATACAAGTCGAATGCTTATTCAAGGAAAATTTGCAACCTCGTAATACAACTACAAACTCCATGCTCAAAAACTTGAGATTCAAATTCAAGCTTCTCCGCCCATCATTGGAAACTCTAAAGGGGAGCTCCCTGCCACTGTTTTGTCAGTTCTGTGACAAGCTCTGAACTAACTTCGAGCTCTAACCGAAACGTCAGAATCGCTCCCAAAAGATGGCGAAAATCATTCGGGAAACTGAGTGAGCTGCAGGCAGTTCTTCACTAAAATCTCCTTCGAAGAATAATGCAACAATTCGACAGCGCGAATACAATGCGAGTGCTTCTTCAAGGAGGGTTTGCAACTTGGAGATCGGCCAAGAGGACTGTTGCCATTGCTGCTTCAATCAGTTCTACCAATAGGGGAGGAATACTTTTATTGTTTGCAGAAACCGGGGCAGGGTTTGCATTGTCCCTGAAACGCTTCAGCACCGATTTTGTTGCTGATAGATGTCAAACTGAACAGATGTCATAACTTCAGTTACTCAAAACAAATGATTTTCATCCAAACATTTGGGGAGTGTTTCTTTGTGGTGGAAAGCCCCTACGTTTAATTCAGGAACTAGAGAAGAGATGCTAAATTCAAGGAGCACTAGTGTGCCATGTGCCCTTCCCACAATCAAAATTAAATTAAAAGTGGTTTTCTAAAATTAAAATTCATAAAAACTTGAAATTCAATCATTTTCACATTGTAGGTCTAAACACCACAAAACAAAGCATGTGTATCCCTCTTCAGAGAGAGCTTTTCGACGGGACCAAGAATGCAACTGGGGAATGCACATTCTCGAAGAACTCAATGTAACAAACATATTACATGAGATTTGAGGGCATCAAGAGACTATTTCAAGGTCGTTCCCTTGGTAGTTCCCTTTGCTATTCAGAAACTGTAGAGCAATCAATGCTACCTGAATTTTTCAATTTAAAAAAAAAACGATTTTTTTTTAAAATATTAAAAAAACTAAAACATGATTTAATAAAAAAAAATTAATAATTTTTTTTTGAAATAATTAAAAATTAATTAATTAATATTACCTAACATGGGAGTCTCCCTACCATGTCAGAATGCTGGTGTGGCTATTTCCCATAACCGGAGAACTCAAAATAACTTGTGGGCTTCCCTTGCCCTCAAATCTCATGTAATGTGAAACAAACAAATAGCCTAACTTAAGGTATGGATAAAAGATGCCTCTTTAGAGTATTTGGCAACTTCTACCAACTTTGAAGATCATTTGCATGATCTTTTTTGAATTGAAGCCCAACTAATGAAATGAAGCTCACTAAGTCTAGTTTCTACTCCAATCTGATAATTCAAAAAAATTCAAAAATAAGTGTTTTATGACTTTTTAAACCCTAGGACTATTACCATGGTCTATGGACTTTCTAATCAAAGAAAAACATGGAACTTTGGTTCATACCCATGGAAAAAGTTTCAATTCTTTTAAACCTAATTTTGTATTAAATATATTTTTTAATATTTCCTTAAAAAATTGATAATGATTTCAAATTCTCACAATAAATATTTGAAATTTTTTATGAATTATAGAAGACATGTGAAGCACCATGTAGAAGGTGAAATTAACTTTCTTTAAGGACATTAACTTTCTACATGGCAATTCTTCTACATGGTACTTCACATGTAGAAACAAACAATTCTTCTACTTCTTCTACATGCCATGTAGAAAGTTATACTTGTATACTTTGAGAAGAAGGACCATGTAGAAACAAACATACTTCTTCTACATGACACTTTTTATAGTAGGTTGACCAAAAGAGTTAATGTCCTTAAAAATTTCTTTAAGACATTTATGCGTCCACTTCTTCTGACAAAACACCGAGACATTATGTAGCAAATCCCATTTCAAATTTTCTGTGTCTTTGCATCCCCACTATGCCACGAAAGGCAATGTAAACTTGGATCAAATTGTAGGCTACAAACATTTCCTTTCAAAATTGATCTCATAAAAGTTGATACAAGCCACTGTCATAGTGGATACTTGTAGACAGGAATCTAACATTCTTGATTCGGAAAACTTCAGTGGCCCAAAATACGAATTTCAAGTGTTGAAAATTAGGGCTTTCAACAGCTCAAATGGGGGTATTCGTTTCCCAAATGAAACCTCAGAGCTCGAAAACCTAGGACCAGTACAGATCTGAGATTTCACTCCAGTTCCAGTCTTGAGTGCAACTTTTAAATGAGATCAATTTTGAAACCAGTTGAGAGCCTTTTCCCGGAAGCACCAAGTGTTTGAAAATACGTGAAGAAATTAAATTCGATTGTCAATCAATACATATATATGCAGAGGCCACAACACGAGAGCTTCTGTTGAACAACGACCACAACTCTGTTTTATGCAGTCAATTTATGAAAAAATTACAACTTTGCTGCAGCAGGTTTGTCAGTAAACCAGATCAGCTTCCCATCGAGGGGGCGTGCGCTCTGCGACGGAAGCTCACCCAGCGGCAGCTCCTCGCCGAAAATTTTGGCCAGCATGTCGGCCTTCCCTGCCCCATTGGCGACGAAGGTCACATTGGCTGCAGCTTGCACCACTGGCATTGTGAAGGTAATCCTTTCCGGAGGTGGCTTGGGAGAGTCGGTGATCGGAGCGATCCACTTGTCTTTGACCAGGACAAGCGGATGGTGAGGGAAAAGGGAACAGCAGTGGCCGTCTGGTCCCATCCCCAGAAGCAACAGATCGAACCGTGGGTAACCATGTGCTGTCGGAACCACCCCGGTCTTCGTCAAGTGCTGAATGCACATCTCGTAATCCTCTGCAGCAGCTTCTGTCGACAACGTGTCGTTGATGGAGTACACTTGCCCCGAGGGAATCGGCACCTGCAGCGTCAACATCCGTTCTTCGTCATTAACCACAATAGCCATACATGATCACACCAGAAGAGTCCATGCATGAGGAATTCTAGAAACTCCCGACAAGGTTGATGATTAAACTGCACCAAACCATTCGCCGTTCCTCAATCACGATTATCAGCCACACAGTCTTGTGAGTACAAATTCAAAAGTTACACGCGAGCATCGTACTACGGTAACCAGACACTGAAAACCAAACCTGATGCACTAACCCTAAAGTTTTGATGAGGGACCCGCCGGACAACACCACCGAGAATGCGCCGTGCACAGCGATCGCGTCCTCCGCCACGCGCGCCACATGAGCGGCCAAGCTCACACTGAGCTCTTCCGCATCCTGATACACTTGCAGATCTTCCTTCTTCAGCTTGCCCAAATTGCCCGCCATGTCCACCACGCTCCCTGCGCGAACCAGTGTTCTTGACCCAATCCTCGCAACTCTTTCCGCTCCTAATGTGTGCCTCGAAATCGGATTGCTCACTCTTGCTCTAGTGCGAATTGCAAAGGGATTTGATGAGTGAGCGGAGCAGKGCGTTGGCTTGGTGGCGAAACAAGTGGATGCGGCAGCCGCGATGCGAGAATGCATGGCTGCCATGACGACGAATGTCGCACTTGCGACCTACTAGTACTATGACGGGGGGGGAGCGCCTTCTCCTTTCTGTTTCGAGTCAATGGCGTGGACCAGACTAATTCCTGATTCTTATTAGAGCACTCTCCCGTCTCTACCTTTGCTCGCCCAACTTGGTTACTCAAACTACCAAGTTACATCTATTTTTTAAGGGTCCTCAAACTACTTGCTTCCCACTCTTGTTTACTAAATGTGTTCAATAAATAGTCAAGGGACCAATTGTCAAGTATGACAAATCGACTTAACTTGGATGAACAAGATTTTGAAGGACTATGTTGCTTAATGGAGCAAGATTCAAGGCCAAAAAAAAATTTGAGAGGGTCCAAATGGCTATTTTTCTCTATTTGATATACATTAGGTCCTTAACCCCTAAAGTTCCTTGACTAAGTTCTCACCAAAAATGCTTCAAAACTGTCATTTTTAGGACAAGTACCAAATTTTTGAAGAATATCATTTTTGACACATGCAACCATAGGATCTTGTAGTATTCTAGTTTGAAAATACGCAAAAAAAAAATTCAGAACTCTCCACCATGTAGATAGCAAGATATTTGCATTTGAAGTGGCAAATATCCTTTTGGGGGCCTTGCGAAAGACTGGGCAGCTGCACTTCACAAGGTCAGATTATTATGAAAAAATGTCCAAAATGGTTGTGCTTCTTTGGATTCATTCTTGAGGGAAAGTTGGCTGCACACATGAAAATTTTTAGATCATTTGGAATTGTACAACATATAGGAAAAATAGTAAGTAGAAAGAAGTAGAGAATGATTCAAAATACTAAATTGTTAATAAATTAGTTATAAAATTAAAAAACTCCAATACAAATGGTTTAATTGTTGTAATAATCAATCTACATCCAATAGCATTATTTTTCTTCAAAAATATTAAAATTTCAGTAAAACAAAGGACTTCAAAGTTTTTTTTGGTGAAGGGATTTCATAACTGCCCGCAAACTAAAAAGCCTCATAACTTTCACCTCAACTATTGAAATGCAACGATTCAAAGCTTTTTGAAAATATATAAATCTGAAGAACAAATTTGAAATTTTTATTTCTTAAAACAGTGATAAGATCTGCCCGGACTACCCAAGTTGAGAAACAAACAACGTATTTGAGTTATTTGTAAAGTCCCCCCCACTTTGGGCATGACTTTTTTTGAAGTTGAGAAGGCAACTATAGTTGAAGCGTCAAACTTTTTCAAAAGATACTTATGTCACACGACTTCAAAAGTGAGGACCAAACTTTTTTAGGCACCATTTTGATGAAAAAATAAGTTTCATACCCACTTTTATTTCAACTTTTTAAACTCAACTGTCTTTTTCACAAACTCATGGGTTTAAACCCCGGTTTAGTGTACTTTGCGAATAACTCAATTATGCAATAACTTTTTACTCATGTTTCCGAATGTCATGAAATTTGTGCATATCAAAGATATTCCTCGTCCCCACATTCTGCTAAAATTTCAGCCCAAAATATGCAAATCTCTAGTCACATGTACCTGCCCAAAATTTCTATGTTGCCAAAAAATGCATGTTGGTCCTTAATTAGGGGTTGAAGGACCTTGGCGGACTTCCATTTAAGATAGTCTGCTCTTAAAGCGCCCATGCTCTAAAAGCGATCATGATACTGAGGTACATTTTTCTATTTTCAATGTACCAGCATTGTACATTTTAGGAGGTGGTCGCTTTTAGTGACCACTGTATTATAACTTCAAAAATTTGTAATTAATTTCTTGAAGGTCAGAAAAATATGAAATGACTTGAGTTAGATGCCGATTCCTTTATTCTTCCTACAAAAAATTATTGAAAATTGTTTCAAGGAGTTTAACTTCCATGAAATACAATCAACTCTTAAATGGTCGCTTTAAGAGCAATCTACTTTACCTAGAATTGCTCCAATCTTCCTGAAATAAATTGGAATTTTACAAAGAAAAAATGAGAATTGGATGGTCAAATTCTTGGAGACACTTGTGAAGAATGAAGCAAGTTTTTAACTTTTGAAAAACTATTTTTTAACACTAGATTTGAACTTTTTGGATTTTATTAGGTTTGAAACTGATAAATCAATATCAATTTTAAATTCTAATTCCTCCTTAGTCATATAAAAGTGAAAGCATCGTGAAACTCAACAAAGACAATTTCACTATAAAAAACTCAAAAATTCATTTCAAATTCTAACACAACTTGGAAGTTTTTTATAAGATATAAAAGGTTTAAGAAATGACCATTCAAAATTTGATCCCATTATGATGGGGCTAGATATTTGAGATATTATTCAAAATAATTTTTTTTAAAGAAAGTGGAAGTTGCTTCCAATTCAAGTTATTTCTTACTTTTTGGACCTTTGTGGTAGTAGTTATGATGTTTCAAAGTTTATAGCCTTATGTTGCTATTTCAAGTTTATAGATTTGGGCAAAAATCATTCACCCTTATCCTATGTTAATTTATTGGATCTCTTGTAAATTTATTTGTACTTTTCATACAATGTATGTTCCTATGGCACGGGTCAAAGTTAGTACATACTGATTTCAATTGTAAAAGACTTGGGCAGGTTGAGAGAGTGCATGTGGCTGAGAAGGCAATGTCTGCAAAAGTCCAACAACTGCACAATCGGTAAGAGACATTTCCTTGTCCAGACTTTGCTAATAGTTTGGTACCATCATTATCAATGACAAAATGTCCGCAGTTCTTGTGTACTTCTGTCTAAATCAAAGGGATGCACGTTAATGGATTACCGTTAGTGTGGATTTTGATTTCACATGGATATCATTCGTGATGATTAGTGGTTCAGGGATCAACACATATGACTTACGTAGATAGATATCCCTTACTGTGGCTAATGTGTAATCATCAGTGTTGCCATCACGCACCATTTTAATYTATTTTAGTTTATGTATACAAACATGGTGTCGATGCAACTGCCCAATGATATTTTGTGGTGATACTACAGGATAGAGGAGGCAGAGATACGAAGTAAAGAGCATGAGGCGCAGAAACTGGAGCTGCAACATGATTTTGATACCAAAACGGATCAGCTTGATACTCTATKCAAGGTTAGTCTGCCATTTTCGGTTGTGTGAGGATATTAAGCTTTATTCGATTGCCCACCTTTTCCTAATTTCACATTAGTGGTTTTTGTTTGATCACGGCATATTGCAGATGCCAATGGTCTCTGAAAATCTTCAAGTTTGATAATTCTTTTTCTATATAGCAGGTTGTGGACAAATTCTGGGGAATGAGGGAGAATGTCCTTGCTACTCCTGATGATGGCCAAAACATGCAACCTTTGGATAGAGCAACAGCTTTACTTTTGGAGTCTGATGCCCAATGGACATACGGAGAATGCAATCGAGAAGCACTTCAAGAAGAGCTGAAAGAGGCTCGAGCCCTCGCAGAGGAAAATGGTGTACAAGCCAAGGAGAAGGATTCTCGAGTAATTGAACTGGACGCTCAACTGGTAATGCCTCSTTATTCTCATGGCTGCAATAATCTCCTGGGATAGATTTTAACATTTTTTTGGTACTGTTGCCCGTATTATTGAAGGATTTAGTGCTGGTATCTTTGCTTGCTCTTCACCCGAAGAGATGGTGACGGTTAGTTGCTTGTTTGTTGGGGTGCATGTTGGGGACAATTGGGGTCCCCATTTCTGGTTGAACATCTTCTGACTCATAGGTTCCTTGAATTGAGTATCAGGCTGCTTTGGAACATGTTTGCATACACTTAGGGCGTGCTTGGATTTGGACATCGGGTCTGACAAGTGTGAGACTTTGCAGGCAAAACTCCAAGAAGAGAGCAAGGCCAGTACACGTTCTTTACAGATGCAGCTTGAGGAGGTAAATTAATTTCTTGTACCAGTCGTTCGTGATAGACSGATTGAATGAGAAAATGGGAAGTTGTGCTGCAATTGATGGGCTATGTTGCACGTATAAATTAAGCTCGACTTTTATTACTTGGGTTGAATGTCATGTTAAATAGATGCAATTGTTATTACTTGGGTATGAGACTCATGAGCGTAGCAAATCATATATTAAACACAATCTTCTTGTGTTTGGCAGAAGCAACATGCTGAACAACTAGCTGCAGAGAAAGCCTCCGCGTATGAGATGCAGCTGGTATGCATTTCTTGATGTTTCAGCGGATTAGTTAGAGAACTGTATTCGTCGTATGTCCTTGAAGTTTTCATATGGAATTGAAGCCTTTTTGAACAAACACTGATGTGAAGGCCAAGGTTATCTAGTATTCTGAAGCAGTATCCTAAGTGGTTTACAGGTAAAGCTGCAGAAATTTACCGTCTCAAAGGTGTTGGAAGTGCAAGCTGATCATGAAGATGTCCGGACTAGTGTCGACAGCCAGCTTGAGGGTGAGAAGCGATGGATAGATTCAATGGTCGTCTATTTTGAAGCATTGTTATCAGAGTTGAAGGCCAATGAAGTGCATCCAGAAATAGTGGACAAGTATGAAGAAAATCGGAGCCCTCCTCAGGAGGAAGCTCCATTGCCAGCAATCGATGCCTCTGGACCTGTTAGTTTAGAGGAAAATTCTTTGCCAGCAGTTGAACCATCTGGAACCGTTGATTCGGAGGACAATCCTTTKCCAGCGGCTGAACCTTCYAGTACAGTTGATTTGGATGMCAACCTTTCGCCAGGAGCTGAAACTTCTAGAACAGTTCATTTGGAGGAGAATCTCGAGCCTGGGGCTGAACCGACTGCGGCAGTTGATTTGGAGGAGAATGTTTTGTCAGAATCTGAACCCTCTAGAACAGTTGATTTGGAGGATCCACACACGAGTGAAGATCCGGTGGAACTGGATAGGACAGCATTATCTCAAGACCAAAATGATCCTGAGTCAGATCATGCTGAAAATTCTCATGGCCCAGACATGTCCTTCATGGTCTCAGCGGTTCACACAGCTGGAGCTCATCCAGACGCACAGAACAATGTCAACATAAGTAGTGAGGTACATGTCTGCAGCACCATAGTAAATTCAAATCTGGAGGCACATGATTTTGACTTGTCGATACCTTCCAGAGTAGTCTGCTCTCTGATAATGGTTAACCCAATCAATGGCTGTAGGAGGATCCTTGTTCTGCGGTGGTGACGCTGAGCACGAGTGCTACAGATATGGATGAGGATGACCGAAAAGCCTTGGCCCAAGCATTGCATGAAAAGGTGATATACTACTTCCTCAATGCTACTCTTTTGTGTAAGGATTTCATTTACTATTCTATTGATCGTTTGTTTGTGTTAAATTCTGTCTTTCAGATGAATAGTTTGAACGACTCTGTTATATCCTGGCGTCTTAAAGGGCCTCCCCAGTCCCCTTTTACTGTATAGGCTTTTGTTCTTGGCTCCAGTTGTTCTCTGCTCTGTTCTCTTCATTGTCCAGCCCCTGTGGCTTGGCTGCTGTTGGCCTCTTTTCTTGCAATGGACTTTTTGTTTGTTATCAAAAAAATTAAAAATGAGAAATGAGTAGTTTGGAGAGTGAGCCTCCATGCAAAACTAGCAGGTGTACTTCCCAGCAGTGTTGAAACTTCAATTAGTTCTGTTGATCTCTAGATTTGATCTACAGTTTACCTGAAAACCCAGTATGTGTGTATGTATGTAAGATATTTGTGTTTAAAGTGAAGAAAATGTTTTTTGTGCACCATTCGTAACTAAACTATTTGACTTTAAATCTTCTTAACTTCAAATTTTTGCATTATGTATTTTGCATTAAGAAAATTTTATCACAAAGAATTGAGTTGTGAGACTACGGGAAAAAATCCAAAACATTAACCCTGCCGCCAGCGCCATTTGAGTGGCCTTTGGATGACAGTCCAGGGTCCTTAGAAGAGATTAGAAGTAGATTTTTCATCCGTTTTCTTTTTGTTGACCTTTCATGTTGAGTTACAAAGACTATTCAATTGAATTTTTAGTTTAATTGTTCAGTCAGTGGAATCCTTGCATTCCGCCCTGGAGATCGTAGAGGGAGTAAGAAGGGAGTCGAATCATCTCCGCATTGCTCTCGGCTGCTCACTTCCCGTGAGTGTAACCCCCGAGTCTTTTCCTCAAGCAGAAGAGAGCAATCTCAGTAGCAGAAAAGACCTGCCCAATTCCAGTGATGGCGAAGTGCATTCAGCTGTGGATGTTGCTACATCTGCAGGTATTGAAATGGTGGAGCTTCTGCTTGCAGCTTGTGAGATGCAGAAGGGTGGTCTGCAACGCCAGATTGATTTTCTTGATATGCAATRTAAAGAGTCTGGTGGTGAATGAGGGTTTTCACTCATTTGAACAGCTCCTCGGAGAGCATCATCACCCTCTTATAGATTAGTGTTAGAAAGTKTAGCCTATGATAARGTGGTGTTGGAACTAGTAGAAAATTGAGCTTCTAAAGCAACTRAATGTTGCTTGGGAAGCATGAGTGCGTAATTTCATAAGAACAAGTCGCTTCAGGTTCCTCGCTGTCAATGTACATTTTTTTCAACTACGTCCATTTTTGTACGTTCAACTACGTACAACTGAAGCAGCTGAACATTTAAGGGCCGTGGAGAAGAAAGGAATAGGATGGAGCAGCACCCAGTGGTTGTGTTACCATTTTGAAGTCTGTAATTCAGTTCTTGGTATTTGTGATTCAAATTGGCTTGACAGAGGTAGAACATCCCATTGCTGTCAAATGACCCATATGGAGACTGCTCTTAAAGTGCCCATGCTCTAAAAGCGATCATGATGCAGAGGTACATTTTGCTTTCTTCAATGTACCAGCAGTGTACAGTTCAGGAGATGGTTGCTTTTAGTGACCACTGCATTACAACTTCAAAAATTTGTAACTAATTCCTAGGAGGTCCAAAAAATATGAAATCACTTGGGTTAGATGCCAATTCCTTTTCCCTTCCTATGAATATTTACTGAAAATTGTTTCAAGGAGTTCAGCTTCCTTGAAAACACAATCAGCTCTTAAATGGTTGCTTTAAGAGTAGCCTACCTTAGTGGACACTTGATGACCCCATGACGTTTTTCGAGGCCATAATCAATGTCTAACTTGACACCCATGGAATGATTAGTGACCTCATTAAGAGCACCTTATTTTTTGAGTGTAAATCTTTGTAGGAAGTGACTTATGAGGGCCTTCCACATTAGAAATTATTGTGACCACTTTAGGTGATTAACCCATTAAGGACTGGTCGACCATTTTGTGGTCGATTTGGGTCCTTTTTGGTTTGTAGAGAGAGCATGTCAACGAATTTGATGATGTGGCAAAGGGGACGGGTCTGGGGAATTGGGAAGTGAAGAGTTTAGGACAATAACTAGGCCAATTTGAGGTAGCATGTGGCCAAAGGGTTGAAAAAACCAAGACAACAGGGGCTGAAATTACACCAAGATTTGCTAAAAATTCCTACTTCACAATGCACCTCCACCAAAAAAATTAATGCTAAACCCTATATCATGTGCAACACTTCCATCCGTACGGTTAGATCTCCGATAGGCACTTGCATTCAAAAGTTTTAAAATTGCTCCTAATTGGCCATACAAAGGATTGCCCACCCCCCCCAAATCAACCACGGTCCTTAATGGGTTAAGATGAGCATATTGAATACAATTTTTGTTGGTTATCAGGTAGCCTATTGACTCTTTTGGGTAGATCACTTCAAAAATTCATTACAAATTCATACTTTGTCTGAAAAATATAAATACAATTGCTCTCACTATTTCTCACACTTGTCTATGCATGGGAATTTTTTTTTTTTAATTTTAGCAATGGTTTGAGGACAAATTTCAAATTCTGACCACAATGGATTGTTTTACCTTAGTGAGTGGTTACTTTGGGGGGATTGGAAATGATGTACTTGTGAATTTCTTTCCAAATTCCCCTAATSATATATTGGAATCACTGAACACGTTTGTCAAAGGATAATTATTGTGTATTTCATTATGAGCATGTTCTATTTGAATGTATAGAAATTGATATCCATATTTGTACTTTTATCATATGTATACCATATTCATTAATACCCATGGAAGGTGCATTTTTTTTTTAATATTTTGTTTGCTTGATTCTAGTACATTTTCAAGATACAATAGTTTGTCAACTTTGGTTACATAGTTCATCTTTATTATAGAATCCAAAGGGTGATTTTCACCAATTGGTCAAAGATCAAGAAGAGTACATACCTATCACACTCTTAAATTAAAATGTTAAAATCATCCCATATCAATTGAGTATTGTACAAGTATTGATATGTTATTGAGTCATTGTGATATCAATGATTTAGGATTTAGGTGGCAAACCTACAAACCTATCATGTCCAACGGAATTCATTGCACACCATTTTTTGTGCTCAATAGTGGTAGAATGTGACAAAAGATACATTATGCCAATTAATTAATAAACCTTTGAAATGATTGAATTAATTAAAAAACATTGTATACTCCCTCCTYCCTTTCTCTMTATATTTCATTGCTATTGTGACAACAATTGATGTGGGACATCTTYACTATATCATGTATCAACTCCCTTGTGTGTATATTGTACCATATTAATATTGTATATCATATACCCGTATATCTTTGTATTCAAACATATCCGTATATATTATACACCATATTCAATTAGTATCATATTTTGTATTGTAAACTCTAATCTCTATTGCCAATATCACCAAGATTGGCATGATCAATGGCTTCACTTTTTTCCTAGATTGGCGGCATTGGAGGGGTACATCTTTTCCTCATTTGCATCAAAAATTGTGGTTTCCACGTGTGCGCTAATGGTCACGTGGGCGGGTGTGATTGCATCTTTTTGCCACATTGCCTTCCACCAAGATCAAAGCAAGAGACCATTCACTTTCTCATAGAGATGATTGTATAAGAAATGGATGATAGTGGATGATGGCTGGTACAGCCACTTTTGAGTTCATTGTGACAAAAGTGTCACAATGCACTCAAAATTCAATTTATTTTTATGTAATAAMCCCCTCACCCCCCCCCCCCAAATACTTAATTAAATTTTTTTTTGAACCCCCCCCTCTTTATAATTTTCAAGAAAGCAGTAACTGCTCCAAACAATATGGCATATGTTTCCCAGTATCCGTATTCGTACATGTATTTTTATCTGTATTCGTATTTGTATCTATATCATATTTGTATTTGTACCATATTTGTACCTGTATTCGTATTCGTGTCTGTATCTGTATTGTATCTGTATTTGTATTTGTATCGTATCTGTGTCCGAGATCGTGTCCAAGATCAACGGTTGCGGTAGGGGGGGTTGTAATTTTTTTTAAATAAAAAATCAACGCCTTTGGTTATTTACGATAAGAAATGGATTGCAGTTCATAATTCAATATATTTCATTCATTGAAAATAGATGATTGTTTTTAAATTTCAAAGATCAATCTTATATTTTCCATCACTTTGAAATTGGCTTGAATGCATGATAGAATTCCAAAATACCATGACACATTTTGTTTTACAATTGCATATTGTATATGTTTAATTATCCTTATAATTTCTATACTAGTTGAATATGGAACTACACTCTCCTAAAGGAGAGCCACTCTTTAAAGCACAAAACGCTTTATTTCCCATTGGTTGCTTCAAAGAATTCTTCAACTCCCATTGATTGATCTTCCACACTTGAAACACTTCTGAGACATCAAATGAATCCTTGTCCACGAAAAAGAGTCATGGCGAATAGAAACATAGCGCAATAACGTGTGTGCACCCCACTAAAAAGACATAACAACCGTATCAATCCCAATTGACAACGAAGTGAACTCTATCAATCCCAAATAGTAATTCACGATATAGGTTAAACCTCCAAGCTAAATGCCACAAGAGTGGGAAGGTAACCCTAAACCCTAGTCTTGTTTATTGCAATTGCTAAATAGTCAAATCAACTACATGAATATGGTAGCTAGAAGGACCCATAATCGATCAAATAAGCAATTCTAGACATGACCAATGGTAGTGCTAGGCAAAACAAATATTTCAAAGGAGCACTGACATAAATGAAGGAGATTGCAAAAAAAAATTGGTAATTTTATCTGAAAATTAAAATTAATAAGAATTTTGAAAAAACAAAAGTTGGACTTGACCCATGACCACCATCTAGAGTCATCTAATTCCGATCATTTAGGAACTACTTTCCCTTTCATTGCTTCCTACTTTCTTGCTTACTTATGTATCATGATATATGACCATAAAGGAAGTGACTATTGGTCGAAGTTATTCTCTTGGTGTCCAATGATGGAGTTTCATGAAAACGATTTGGGAAAAAAAGAATGCATTTCACTCTAGAATATGTTAATCCTAAATGCCCAAGGCCTTTTTTGAGCTTCTTGGAGTTTGCTCTAAATTGAACAAAAAGACAGCATTTTGATGAATTCTATATATTCTTTTTCAATTGTAACTGTACAAATTCAAACTATGCATATTAGAGATCGCATGGGAAAGGAAAACACGTACAATAATATCACTTATGGATTGAAAGATTATAATTGTTGTCCCATGAGGGTGTTAAAACTCTATAAGTCTTTCTCTCTTTTATCACATGTCAGATCTAAAAAATTGGTGACCAAAAAAATGAGGTCAAAGGGCACAAAATTTATAATCCTTATCAATTTCCAACTTCTCATAATCTACTCTACAATTACTTTACATGAATTTCTAATGTGATTTTTTCTCCAAGATAGTTGAGGCTCATTTTCAAGAACCCTCAATACTAAAAAAATCAAGACATGCAATGGAGACCCTTGCACAAAATATTGAAATACAAATTCTAGTGCTTCAGGCATTTAGAGGTTAATTTTGACTGACACCGTGATAATACGGCACCGTCCTTCTAAGGTTAAGTCAGGGTTAACCCTTCATCAACGAAGGGGACAAAAAGTGTCCCCACATAGTTTGGTAGTCAAATTCAAAGAGCTTGTAACTTTTCCATCCAATGTTTGAATTCAATAAAAATTGTTGGAAAAGTTGTGCGTATTAGTCTTATTTCAGTGGTAAGATTATCAAATCAATCCAAGATGTATTGAGTTTTTGAGAGCCATTCGAAATTCACAGGTTCAATTTGAGTTCACCACTGACATTGCATTCTGATTGCTTTGCAACTTCAGGGGCTTGTAACTTTTTCATCAAATGTTTGTTTTCAATAAAATTTTATGGGTTTTGTTTTCATAAAGTTTACTTATTGCGGTAAAAGTTTCATGCCAATCGAAGTTGTTTTGAATGTTTGGGAGCAATTCAAAGTTCAAATTAAATCCATAAATTTTTGCATTTCAGTGAGCTTTGGCGGCTCATAACTTCTTCATATATGACCCTTTTTCAATAATTTTGGTTGGAAAAGTTGCGCTTACTAATCTAGTTTGTGTGCTTAAAATTTCAGATCCATCCAAGATGTTATGAGTGACTGAGAAGTAGTTTAGTAGAAGAGTAGGCTCAGCCATAGATGTAATTTTTTTGCTACTTTTTTCACTATTTTTTGACATTTCAAATCCATTTTGCAAACACAATGAGTCATTTTTATGATATTTTTTTCTACCAAAGTGTTTATATTTTGGTTCTTGAATCTTTGTGTAGTTTAACCTTTAATCGTCGACTCGGCCGTCTCATGGCCGATGACTGATAAAAACTCAGTTTATGGGATGCAAGAACAATCTTTTTCATCCATTCTTTTTTTGAAATGCGATCATGGAGACGAGCACGATTCATTTGGCGCCAAAATAGCGCCATTGACATTGCAAATATTAGTAGGCACCGCATATTTGTTTGAGATTTGTGGAAACTACAACTGTTCAACACAAAGAAAATTTGCCTTCCTCTCCGGTCTCCTCTTCTAACTGTTCATAGGCTTTTCCACACGGTGACTCGTCCGACATTCAAGGGTTAAAGTTTTTTCATTTGAGTCGGTTCACAAATCGAATTTCACCTCTTAATTTGTTCATCACCTTCTTTTCAACACTAAAACATCATAATCTTTCAATCTATATGGTCAAATGACCCCAAATTTGTTACACACCATCTACAACATGCACACTACAATATTCTAGGTTGAAATCTTCATAACTGACTGAAATTTAGACTTTTAACACTTGCAAAGGAAGGATGCTTTTAAGCATGGTTGGACCTCCGGCGATGAGGGGTTAAGTAACTTCAACAGACTAATTTTATAGATTAGGAAAGAGATTAGTGAGAAAGGGTTCGATCAGCACATCTTAAGCTTCTACGCGAAGCGAACACGACCTCGCCCGCTTCGCCTGGCTTAAAGCTTTAGGGCTTCGTTGCTGCTCGTCGTCTMCAGCTCCGGTCTCGCTTTTGCCGCTTCGTCAGATTTGTCTGTGCAGCTCTTTCTCTCACATTTAAGGTAGTCTGYTTGTTGCTGCGCTTTGGAGTGAACGCTTTGAGCGATGGCGGGAGTGGAAGATTCCAGCACGCCGGCTTCTGCAACACAGCCAGACGAGAAGAAGCCCCTCGATGGAGCAGGCCAGCACATTAACCTCAAGGTCAAGGGCCAGGTTAGTTGGGAAGCCYCGGAGGCGCCGTTCTCCGTTTCTCCTCGTTTTTTCRGTAGCATTTCATGCGGCTTCTTYGTGATTTTTTTCTACACAAGAAACGTTTAGAATGAGGTTGTGCAAGCCKAAGTTATTTGAAGTATCTTACCTTGTTGTTAGAGGAAGTTTGTGTGAAAGAACTGAAGAAGCATTTTTCCTGGCAAGCTTAGAATTCTCTTGTTGAGTGTAAWGTGGTGTGTGCGTGGAAACCCTTAGCATCAGAGACTCCACGTTCTTGCCATGCATTGCATTTTTGTGCAGGGTAGAGTACTGTGCAGGAGGGACCCCGTGTCTGTTGTATGGAGAAAATATACGCGGTTTTAACTTGTCAGGGTTAGTGTTCACTCGTAGCGAAATATTCTGTGAGCTCAGAGTGGGAGGTGGAGTCATGCAGGATGGCGGGGAGGTGTTCTTCAGGATCAAAAGCACGGCCACATTGCGCAAGCTGATGAATGCTTACTGCGACCGCCAGTCTGTAGACCCGTCGTCTATTGCGTTTCTGTTTGACGGCCGTCGTCTCCGAGCTGATCAGACTCCTGCCGAGGTCTTCTTCTTGCCTTCACTTTGTATTCATGAAGGGTTGTTAGCGCAGGTYTTGGACGGCTTCTCACACATTTTTAGGCTTGTCATCGGAAATGCAATAGACGTTTGTTTTTTGTTTTTTCTKATGGAATGGGAACCGACGCAAATGTGCAGCTCGACATGGAAGACGGTGATGAGATTGATGCCATGCTGCACCAAACTGGTGGCGCATGCTGCTGCTGCTGATACCTGAACATGCTGTACACTAAACGGGCACCATCAGATTTCTGAAGCTCTGTTGTTATGCACATAACCAACACTTGTCACTTGGACCTGTCGCAGTTGCGGATAGTCTTTTTTTCGCTTGTTTTACTTCCTGCTAGGAAAAATGGAAATGGCATGAGCAGGCATATTTTGGTACATAGGAGGGATGTAGAAAGAGAAGTCACGCACTCCTCTGAGCTCTCCAGTATGACCTTTACTTTCTTTTTTCAATGGGCTCAGGGATGGAACTGCAGGGTTTTGCTGTAGATGGTTTTTCCGGTTCCATGGTGGACTGCAACATGACGTAGTTACGTTACAGAAACTTGAAGTAGTCTTCCCGTGACCACGATGTGTCCATGAATTTTTTAACTGATAACTTGAGTGTCACGTAACATTCAGGGACAGATTGCCGGCCGTGAATAGTGATGCGAATATTCTCTTGTCGCTTATCCAACTTCTTAACTGGGTTTCTAGGTCGGTTGGATATTGTCTYTTGCCTCTGGTGGCTGCTCTTGTATCAAAAGTATTGCTATCATACTGYCACTTGCGTGGACGAGTGGACCTCATCCAAAGGGTATCTTTGATAGCATTTTCTTGAGAGATTTGCACGTCCCATGTTTTAGAGTTACGAATCAAGTTTCTGGTTGTTGTTTAGGGATCAGTTTCCGATTCTGCAGGTCGTATAACAATGTTTCATTTCATACGGTTTACTTTTGTGGGCCTCATACCTGTTATCCCGAGGGTAAACTTTTCCTGAGAGACTTAAATGTCCCATGCCTTACGATTTAGCTCGTCTTTTGAAGGTCGCTACTAGAGAGAACGAATGTTCGGAAGTTTCAATTTCATTTTTCCCATGGCATTGTTTCATGTACCGCATATGTTGAGGTAGCTTCTTCCAATTCGCCTCAACTTTTATTATGGAATGAATGTCTAGCATATCATTGTCCTCAACTCGAGATGCATAACCCTAGAAGGACGCGGGGGGCCCTCTGGAAATCATCACTTCTGAAACTGTGGGAACAGTTGGTCTTAAAAAACTCAAAAGAACTTCTTTGAAGCCAAAGTATTGTAAAAGATCTCTCCTTTCCATACAAAATTCTGAAATTGATAGTTGCATTTCTTGCCCACGTAAAGAGATAATCTGTCATCCATTGGACACTGAATGTCTGTAGTGTCTTTTTTGGGTTAACCCCCAAAGTCTCAAGGCATGTATTCCATCAAAAACCACTCAAAACTACCACTTCTAAAGCAAATAGCCAAAAAAAAATTAAAATGTTTTTTTGGCATATCTAACTGTAGGATCTTGTACTAGACTTGCATAAGAATGTGTGGAAGAAATTTCACAAACATTGGCCATGTGATTGCAAGATATTTGCGTTTAAAGTGAAGGAAACAAGTTTTTTTGCAACTTGTTCAACTACATTTTTTGGCTTTGAACCTTCATAACTTATGAATTTTTCTCTATTGATTTTGAATTTTAGTTTTTTATATGATAAAAAATTGAGTTGAGGATCTAGGAAAAAAATTCAACATAAACACACTTAATTTTCACTCATTAAAAAATTGTTAA
The DNA here is from genome assembly GCA_006891605.1 of Pleurozium schreberi. NCBI lineage: Eukaryota > Viridiplantae > Streptophyta > Bryopsida > Hypnales > Hylocomiaceae > Pleurozium > Pleurozium schreberi. The sequence goes on from VACF01000168.1 coordinate 112,763, forward strand.
GTAGAAGTAGGTTCAAGATTGAAGGAAAATCTAAATTGTTAATTGCTCTAAAATGAAATTGAAATACGCTAATCTTAATGGTGAGATTTTTCTAGCAAAAGATTTTAACCTTGTGAAGCTTTGCTTTTTGAAAAATTGTGAAAATGGAGGTTAGAAAGGAATCCTACAAGTTATTTTTTCAAGAAGATGCTTTCATTGCCCGAAATCTAAGATTATCCATAACCTTTGCATAAAAAATCCAAATGGAATGAATCAAAGCTTACCATGTAGGCAAAATACAAATAATTTTATAAAAAAATTTAAAAAAATTTATTTCAAGGTTTCTTAAAAGTTAATTTCTACCCGCCGAACTGAAAAAGGGCTTTTTGTGCCATAACGTTTGCTACCGGACTCCAATTGAAATAAAAATTATATTTTTGGAAAGCTAACAAGTTTTACTATCTTGTCTCAAAAATTCAGAAGGTTAGAACATATATTGAGACCATAGGAACCTGCCCGAAATTCATTTTGTCCCTCGAGGGGACAATGGGACTTTAGAGGTTATTAAGTCACACCGGCAAGGACTTGATCTCTTTTCTTGAAGTCTCAACCTCAATAATGACACACCTTAATGTTTTAGGGGTCATTCTTTTTAAATTCAAGCCTAGTGTGTCAAGGAATGGCCCTTGAAATCAATTTTCATTCTAAGTTTAGTTGCTTTGCCCTTGATTCTAGTTGATGAGTGGTTACTTGACTAGTTATGGGTTGTTTTTGGTGAGCAAGGGTGAGGGACAAGGAAATTGACGCCCCTTTAAATTAGACTGAAACTTTGAATGTGCCAAGTTTGGTGAGGAAGGGTGGTCATGCTTTTAACCCCTAAAGGACCATTGTCCCCTTGGAAGACAAAATGGAATTTGAGCAGGTTCCTATGACCTCAATTTTTTGTGAAACATTTTGAAACTTTTTCATAATGTAGAAAAACTTATAAACTTTGTGAGGATATAACTTTTATTTCAATTGGTGCCTGGGAGCAAAAATTATACCACAAAAAGCCCAAATTTCAACTCGGTGGGTAGAGAAATAAATCCACAAAAACTTGAAATTAAAATTTTTACTTTTGTTTTCCTATAGATTGTATTTTTGTCTAAGTATGAAGCTTTGATCATTCCATTTAGGTAAGTAATGTGAAAATTCTGAACAATCTTATTTTCCGGGCAATTTGAGAATCATCTTGGAAAAAATAACTCATAGGATTCATTTCTGAATGTAATTTTCACAATTTAAAAAAAAAAAAATTATTTTACAAGGTTAAATTTGGTTTCTAAAACAACGTCGTGATTGGGTTATTGAGTTTCGATTCCATCTTAGAGCTATTAATGATTTAGTTCTTCTTTCAATCTTTGGGCCTACTTCCACTTAACAATTTTTTAAAGAATGAAAATCAAGTGGGTTGTTTTTCTAATTTTTTTTTCTAGACTCTCAACTCAATTTTTCAACCAAAAAAAAATTAAATTCAAAGTCTGTAGTGCAATAAAATTTCCACAAATGGCGATTAGTCATCTGAAATTGCAGGCTAGTGTTCAAAAAAACTTCTTTTGAAAACTTTGAATGCTAATATCTTCCAATCTGTACAATCAAACTTCATGAAATTTTTACCTTATGATCTTAGACAAGTAAAGTACAAGATCCTACAATCAAATTCTTAGGGTTTTTTTCTTGGAAAATATGTAGTAGAAATGGCAGTTTTGAGTGTTTCATAACTGAAAAAGTGGCCTTGGGGCTTGAGGGGTTAAAATTCTCAATATTCACATTTGCTACAAATACCACAATTGGATATGCAATACTACTCTTCATAAGGGAACATGTGAGCAACTACAACAATGTTCGGTAATAAGTTATGTCATTTTATTATAAATACTAATGGTATATGTGGAAGAGAGTATTTGAATTGTATAGTATTGAATAAGCATTGAATCATCCCATTTTCTTTTATAGAGTGGCTTGTACTTTAGAATGCATGCAATGTAGAAAACAAAGGCTTTATATACAATGACCATGTCTATAAAGGTGAATATCATAAAAGATGAAAGATGGAAGCAACATTAATTAAGAAGCCATTATTGGTCATTGAATTTGTCAAGTACACATCCTATCAACTTTAGTATCTTCGTGTGTTTTAAGTCTTTGGGTCCTAAAACCTCTTTATCATCAAAAAACACTCAAAACTATCATTTCTATTGCAAAGGAYAAAAAGTTTCAAACATGTATTTTTGTGCATATCCAACTGTAAGATCTTACACTAGATTAGCATTAGCAATGTGCAAAAGAAATTTCAGAAACTTTGACTACATAGATTACATGATGTTTGACCATTTTGCAATGAATAAGGTCGTTTGTAGGGTAAGGGCAAAATGCTAATTAACTCTAATTTATCCTCGATAGCATATTTGAAATACCCTAAATCCGTAGATGACCTTACATATTCCGTAGATAACCTAAATCTACGCCGGGGTTTTGCGCTTCTCTGTGAGGAGATTTCTGTTTTGCAAAGAGATGTTTCGAATTTAGGCACAGCAGCAGCGGAAATTGATATGCAGTACTGTACTGTACAAGCCCAACGAACCGAGGTCATAGGGTTTCAGGGAGACGGAGGTGTAGCAGGAGATTTGAGCTTTTCGGTAAAATGTACATCGCAGCCATGGAAACGAATCGCTTTGCCTGCAAACAGTGGAGCGATTGACGCAGTTTCGTAGCTATGGCGGAAGGTTTGAACCCCGAGGAAGGCGAAGGAGGTGCACAGGTTGCCGGGATTGAGCCGAGCGGTGCTATTGTTCCTGTACCTGCTGTTCCGCCGACTGCAGACCTCGTCGAGTCTCAGGTTCACGTTACAATTAGCCACCCTAATTTTGCATTAGAAGGCAAAAGATAGTCTTAATGCAGTGATTGTCGAGTTCTGTCAATCCTAACACTCAATAATACTGAATCTTTGTGCAGTAGCTTTGTTGTTCTTGCTCCTCTGTGATTTTGTATTTATTCATTTGTGGATTTGTCGTGTCTTATTGACTCATTTTCATTAGGCGATGATGAGTTGCATTTTAGGAATAGATTGAGAACTTTGAATATACTTTCATTTTACCTTTCAATCTCAAGKTCTCAATACCTTTTATCATTTCCTGAGGTAGACGTGCCAATGAGCATTACTCGTGAAAGAATMATTAGAGGCCAGGTGATGAACATCGATTAATACTTGAGCATTGTTAACCTATACACTTCGAAGATGATAAAGATGAATGAGGATTTCATAGGTATTTACTTGTATAGCATTATATTTGGTTCCTGATGGAACGGAAAACTGGCTCCACAGGAATTTTACATGGATCCTTTTTTACAGATATGACAAGATTTTTCTACATCAAAGAATCAATGCACGTAGTAAATCTCCCTTACAACTTCTCATGCATGTAATTCTGAAACTTTGGTTGGTTCCACAGAATGATACTAATCCGGTTGTCTGGTGTTTCCAGGAGAAATCGGGCCAAACTGAGAAAGTGGAAGAGGTAGCAGCTGAGGTTGATTCGGAGAAGACCACTTTTGAGATTGGCGCACGCGTCGCATGTCTCTCAACATGGGACGAAATGTACCGTATGTACTCGTGATCTTTTAGCTCTATTCTATTATCCAGAAGATTTTTCTTTCAAACATTCTTTCTTTCTTTCTTTTGGATACGTGCGTTTGTTATTAAACGTGCTCGTCGTTTGGATCCGCACCCTTTGTAGTTTGAGATGCATCTGAGTTGTTTAATCTTGTGGATTAACGTTTCCAGTATTTGGAAAAAATTTCATTTTCTGATTCATGACCGCAGATTCTGCTGAAGTTGTGGATAGGCGAGAAGCGAAGGCAGAGTTTGAGTACTATGTTCACTATCTTGAGTGTGAGTTCTTTTTGCCTATTCCACCTGTATGTTGTTTTGAAATTAGGTTGCCTTAACAATTAGATTGCCTTACCCCAAGAAGTTACTTTACAAGCCATCAAAGTCAACACATACTTCTACAGATCTTTCCATTTTGCACATATGGAGGTTCATGAGTCCTAAGTACAACAACACCAAATTCAAAAGTACTGCATTCTTGTACAGTAACAGTAAATATTTATGTAGTGTCAACTGTCGAGAAATTAGTATGGGGCAACCTAATTTCACTATTGTGGCCGGTATATGTAGTGTTTCTCGTCTTTTTCGTGGCTAGCTTGTTTACCTTAGTGTTACATATTTACGTTCAGTAATTGTAATAACTGAACTCTTTCATTTTTGCTGCTGCAGATAACAAGCGGTTAGATGAATGGCTACCCAGCGCTCGCGTTGAGAAATGGAGGCGGGATATTGTACCTCCATTGAAATCGGCGATGGCTGAAAAACTGTCACCGTTGGCCATTCCAATATCGTCTGCACTACTTGGCTCAGGAACTGCWGATACGCAGAGAGATACTCCGGGGACTGCAGATCGCAAGCTTACTCGTAACTTGAAAAGACGATATGACGAAATYCACAATGTTCCCAAGGTAGGAGGTGTTCAAATCCCTCGGGCCTGAATTGCAGTCTTATTGATTGCATGAGCATCCATTCGGAGCCAAACGACATACTTTATCATCATGGCAGGTTTGCTTAATGGGAGAACAGAGGAATTGATTCTATACCAATCTTCCGAATTAATTGATGAAACCCTCTTGTCTTACAGCCTATGGAGGAGCTAGCACCGCTAGATCAATCTTTGGAGAAGGAACACGAGGAGAAAACCAAAGTAAAGAATATTCAGGTATGCTCTTCTTCATTTTAATAAAGTTGGAACAGTATGGGGCATAGGCTTACGGCCAGGTCACAATCATCAAGGAATGAACGCTTATGAAGGATTTACAGCACTCGGAATTATTGGATGATTCATCTGGATTTTTAACCGAGTCCTTTAAAGGATAGGTTTACGGTATTAGCATTAGTCAGGTGGTATGTGTATTTATATGTATTTTGTAAATAGATTTGGCCAATATTTGGGATTTAAAGGTTTGGTGTACTATGAAAGTGGAAGCCTGTTGTCCCATAATTAGGAGGTTAAACTTTTTGTTTCGTGTTATAATGTTAAACGGAGGATAACAACATTTTTGAAGCAAAAAGAAAAGTGGACCACCTYAAAGGCACTCTCCATGTATTAAAGACGCAGGTTGAAGGGAGGCAGAGAGGTGTCAGTGGATAACAAAGGATACAGTTTTGCTTATTTCTGAGAAACTTTTCAACATGTTTTCCTGTCAKGATTTAGTAGGTGTTTGCAATTCAATATGTTCAAGAATACATGCTAAAATGTGTCGGAGTCCTCTTTGAATTGCGATCAAATTTCTTAACCAAAAATCAAAATAGTTTATTAGAACCATGCTCAAAAACTTTTTGGATGCGTGCAGGACAAGGTCATTGTACATATCATGTGCACTTTTTTTTTATGTCGAATTTATGTTTCGCATCCTGTGATAAGTCATGAAGTAAATTGWTTCTGAATTGTAGGTCCAAAGAGTATTTTATGGTCATTATTTTTAAACCGTAGTTATATGTAATATTTCAGGAAGTACATTATTTTCATGGGCTGTTCTTGCGAACATAGACACCTCTGCCGATTTCTGCCTTGAGTGATCCCTGCGATCCGGGGTGCTGTGGTTTATGGGTCCTAAGTTCATGGTTTGGCAGGTGGTGGAGCTCGGCAAGTATGAAATAGACACCTGGTACGTATTACACGTTGATATTGTATTCTTGAGGCTCATAGCACCATGTGTCTGAATTCTGTTATGGCTCACATAACATCAAGTCGCAGTTCTTGAATTGCATTTTAGTTTGGGCATCTACAGTTGAATTGCGAATGAGTGTATCAAAAATTAGACATTAATCATCTAGGTCTTGTGCTGTTTTCTTATTTTCGAGTTGTTTGGATGAGAGATGCAACTATCTCAACAAGGAAGCATTCATGGCGTAGTAGTGTTCTTCTAACTGTGCAGGTAGCTTATATAAGTCTAAAACGTACGATGTATTTTTGCAGGTATTATTCACCCTATCCTGACGAATATTCTAACGAACACAAGCTTTATATCTGTGAATTCTGCCTGAAGTATATGAAAAAGAAGAAGAGTATTGAAAGGCACAAGGTATACTCTTTAACTCCTCGGTATGCATTCACAACATTTCTGGGACATCTACTTCTACTGCGTTTAAAATTTAGCTGCCCACCTCGTGTCTTAATCTTTTATTTAACGGTGACCAATATCCAGTGCCTCATGTTTCCAAATTTTCTGTCTTTTTATCATAAGTGCTCACTTGATTCTATCTGGTGATCATTGTAGTCGCAGTTGTATCGAGACACGGGTGATTGAAAATTCTTTGACAGAAATTTGATGCAATAGGATCAGAACTTTATCTTGCCTCAATTTTCTGAACATTTTTTCTTCGCTAAGTTCTCTTTGAGGGGTTTCACTTTTAGGATGGTGTGGATGTCTTCATTACGTTTTGGGGTTTTTGGTCACAGTACCAAACGTGGATTTGACATTATTATCCAACTTACACATGTCTCTATACAGTTGAAGTGCGACCTAAAACAACCTCCTGGGAATGAGATTTATAGCACAACTACACCCATCTTTGAGCAAGGCACAAATGCCGAGGGCACTCCGGTGGAGGATCCGCCCGGAACCGCCGGAACCGATATTGTTAGTCTGGGAAAGTTGCAGCAGCTCTCTATGTTTGAAGTGGATGGAAGAATGAACAAAATGTACTGCCAGGTATTTTATAGTTTTATCACTGAAAGATGTTTTTTCATAGCCACCTTCTCACATTTGGTTACACGAATTACTGTTTTTTGGACCGAATCAACATATCTAGGAAAACAACTACACACGCTTCCTGTGGAAGCGAGGCGTGATTGTTCGTGATTTTTCCGTTCACAACCGATTTTAAAGGATTTGTATTTTCTACCCTGTCTTTTGCTTTGTCTTTTGTTCGTTTGAACTTCTGTCAAAGTCCTACTTGCTGAGTACTCTATTTATTTGTAGTCGTTCTTGCGTCCAAATGGCATAATGTTCCCAGTTTCACTTTATAACATATTTTCACATTTTTAGAGATTTGGACTACCCAAACGAGGTAAAAAGGTATGTACACCTAATTGTGATATCCCAAATCTTGGACGATAACTACATACTGATTTGCGATTCTCATGGTATGCATGGTTTCCACTGATGTTTACTGAATCCTGTTTTGCTGGAGTCGAGGAGATACATGGATACTGAATTTTRTTCATTGACTTCTTCTGGTTGCCATGAACACAGAGCATGAGTTCACAACCAATTTGGTCAATCGATCCGTCTAAACTTCAATGGACTCCACCTCCCGCACGACGGCCCAAGTAGATATATATGCTCGGKGAAGTGCTGTTATCTTCAAGTTGATGAATTTCTCTTGTAGCTATCCTGATGTTTTTTCAGTGACAGATGCTTGTGCTSAGCTATTGGTGAAATTCACTGTTGATAATCTTTTGAGATCTTCCATCTTCATAAATGTTTCAGTGCATTTTCATCAGTCTACCGTTGGGCGGTAGATGGTATCAAGCAGAGCAGGTGGATTTAGAATTTGATTGATATATATTGTGGGGTTCTTGATTTGTAGTTTTCGGAAATCACATGTTTATCGTGTTTGTTAGAGGCGGATGACATCCCTGGTACGCTGAGATAGATCAAACTCTTCACTTCTGTAATGGATATTGCTTTAAGGATGACAAGAAGAATTGAGGTGCTCATATAAGAAAATTAGGGCATACTGGGGTTCGTTGCCTCAGTGGGCAAAATGCTCACCTTGAGGGTGATTTGCTGCATCCCATTAGCAAAGCTATTTCGTTTTGGGGGACCCGAGCTGTGGGTGTATGTAAATAATTATGCCATATTTGAAGCATGTCTGAATTTTGATAGGAATGTTGGCCGAAATCCAATAAACAACAGTGGTTTACTTAACCCTTGAACGACGGACCGGTGGCCGTGGAAATGATGCATTTTTGATACCTTGTGACATCATCTACTTTGAAAAGCCAAATATACTCATTGGAAGTCAAAGTACTAGAAAAGATCTTCCCTTTCCACTCCTAATGCAGAGGATGAAAAGTTGCAAGTATGAAAAGTGGCAAGTCTGTCTTACATGATTTGATTCTCTATCGTGAGGACACAAAACGTCTGCCTTGGCGTTCAAGGGCTAATGACTTAAGCAATGCACGAACTGCAAAACTTTCAAAATCAGTAAATTTCTCAAAATACCCCACATGTCCAAAATTGGGGGTGTTTGAGCATATTTCTTATTTTCTTGGTTAGCTCTGTAACAAGCATAGTTTCTCATTTGTGTGGAATAATTTTGATGATTTCTATTGTTGAAATGAAAGTAGACTTGTGTATCTTTCCTATGAGAAAACGATTAAAAAAATCGCACAATTCTTGAAAAATTGTTTTGATCCACGAGGTAAATTGAACACAATAGGTGCAACACCAATTCTTCACCTTGACTTAAATGTAACCTTTTAGAATTAGAAAATTGGTCATTCTAGACAAGTGTGATATTAAGTTAGTTTGAATTCTTACATATATTTTGAGGCCTTTAACTAATGTACCACTTGTGTTTGTTAGCAAGTGTTCATTCACAAWTAGGATTTTAAACAAAGCTAATTGAAAATTGCAGAGATAGCCACTGTGGAATCACTTTTGGGGGCAACAAGGTCATAGGTGTCTCTCAACTTCAAAATTCAATGATAATTAAAAGGTGCAAGTTTAAGCTTGCATCTTTGCATCTTTTGTAAACATCATATACACCATGCATTACCATGATTCCCTTGTAAAAACTAATAGAGTAGAAACACTAGTAATATCAATTGGGAGGTAGGGAGGGGGGGACTACATGTTATATTTTGCATATATATGCGTCCAAAAGGTGTTTTATAGAGAATATATTATATTTTATTCTCCAAATTACGGTACTCCATTGTTACCTAATTTTCAAAAATTGATTATCTAGATGGGAGTATTCTTTCTTCAATTTTTTCCTTTACTTTGTTTCATATAGCTTTCTAAAGTTTAAAAGTTTTTGTTTTCATTAAGAAAAAAAAGGTTTAGTTTTTGCTTTGCAACTAGGTACCAAAAAATTACAAAAGAAAGCACATAGGCAATAAGCCGAACTCTTGCCAAACCATTACTACATCCATGGAGAACTAAGGGCATTTTTTAATATTGTAATAACCATTTAGATGTAGGCAACAAATTTAGCAAGACAATGACATTGCACTATTATTGGCTAGTCATACGGAGGCAAGAGCTCCTCCATCACATACAATCACACCTTGTGCTGTGCCATGACCGCATTAAATTGCTCACGTATAAGTGGAAAAAAGAGACATAAACTTGATGCTTGAAACTTGAAAGCAAGTTGGGTTCACAAGTAGAAGAGGTGTACACAACTTGGCAACACAATTGGCATAGGGGTTCACAAAAGGCCATCACTCATAACGACGCTTTTGTTTGCTAAATCAACAAGATTTACTCTTTCATGTGAAGTCACTTCTCACAATGTTACCGAGGTTGTATGTAAAAAAAAACTTCTTAGACATATCATGGGTGACAGTGTGAAAAGTTTGAGACCATGACGTGGCTTTTTATATTTTGATAGTATGCCTCTTTCATTGGTTTAGCAGGTAATTCTTGGTCCTTGAATTATTAGAGATCCATTTATTAATATGTCATACCATTTCTCTTAATATCAATGTCATTCTTAACATCATCAAATTAGGCTGTGTGATTGAAAAGGGACATGTTACTTTCAATATGCGTTAGGTTTCTCTTATATGCATGATAGATAGGTTTTATTTCAAAAGTTATAATTTAATAAAGACGAGGTGGTAATAGCCTGTAAAGATTCCAAGGGTTTTGGATCAATTAACCCCTAAAGTCCGATTGTCCCCTCGGGGGACAATTTGGATTTTGGGCAGGTTCCTGTGACCTTGATTTTTTATGAAATTTTTTGAAACTTTTTCATAAGATAGAAAAACTGATTATCTTTGTGGGAATACAATTTTTTATTTCAATTGGTGTCTGGGAGCAAAAGTTATACCACAAAAACCCCAAAACTGAACTCGGCGGGCAGCAAAAAAAATTTACAAAAATTCAAAATTAAATTTTTAAATTTTTTTTTCTGAAATAATATATTTTTTTGAAAAGATTTGAAAAAAATTCAGAAATTTCCAACATATAGAGTGGAAGATATTAGTGTTTGAATTGACATAGATCCATTTTTTGGTCTTGCAAAAAATCAGGCAGCAACACTTCACAATGTCACATTTGTATGAAAAAATGTCCAAAATGGTGGTAAGTCTTTGGATTCATTTATTAGGGCAAGTTGGCTACTTGCTTGAAAATTTCCAGATTATTTAGAATTGTCCAACATATAAGAAAAAATTGTAAGTAGAAAGAAGTAGAAAATAATTCAAAACACTAAAATTGTTAAGAAATTAGCTATGAAAATGAAAAATACCAATCCCAGTGGGTTTTTTGTAATAAACAATCTACATTCGATTTTTTCCAAAAATATTGAAAATTGAGTTAAATAAAGGACTTCAAATTTTATTGTAGAGTAGAGATTCCATAACTACTCGCAAACTATAACTCCTCATAACTTTAATCTCATTAATCAAAATAGAATGACTCAAAGCTTTCAACATATATATGATTCTACAAAACCAATTCCAAATTTTTATTTTTCAAAAAAAAATGGCATCACCGAGATACCCAAAAAATCAAAGCAAACCACATATCATGCAATAACTTTTTAACCATGTTGTCAAAAATTATGATATTGTTGGGCCTTAAATCTACTTCTTGGGCACATGTTGATTGTGTGAATAAAAAGTTCAAAGAAAAAAAAGGAAAAAAACATTTGGAGTGAACTACCCCAAATTGCTATATTGCCAAAGAACGTAGAATGATTGGTCCTTTAGGGGTTAAGCTATTTTGGAGCAGATGGTTAGGAGTAAGAGCTAGTGAAATTTTTTTTCATCTAGGAATATGGGACATATGRRGATAGWAAAWTTTTGAGAAATTTATTCTTGAAATTGAAAATACTGCAAATTTAAAGACCCAAAAAGCACTCCAGATCCATAATGAATATCTAGAGTCTTTCAATTTTGATCATTYAAGAATTACTTTCCCACTCACTACCTCYTACTTTCTTGCTCATTAGTTTGGGACATATGTCATAACCTTCATAGTCCCAACCTTGGAAATGACAAATAAAAAACATTCCAAGCTTGAATTCCATCTTGAATTTGAAAATAGTCTACCCTATAGGTTATATATTGAGCATGGTTGGCAATTGACACTTCAAAATCAAGAATTTCATTTGGCYAAGGAAAGACARCATRTTGATCTACATAAGRAATWTTTAATTTTTGRTTTGGGTAGTTTGGCAAAGAAKAGCATTGACTATAAAATRGTTGCTTGGTCYTTTAGGAATTAAGGATCATGGGTAGTCTAAATTTCCAAAATTGTRAAGATACATTTTAATATAAATATGATGATGCTTTAGAAATAAAAGTTCCAAAAGATGATTCATAGATCATGTCCACATGATGCATAGATGTACTATTATATTTATCAATAACTTTTAATAAAATTGGAAACCAAAAAATGAAATTTTCTTTTAAAATTGATTATAGACTAAATATGTGTATTTTCACAAGATTTATTATCTTTGTGTTCAAAATGTTAAGTTCTAATTATGGTGATTATGGTAATTATGTATGTATGTATGTATGTATGTATGTATGTATGTATGTGTATATTCAAATTATATTTGGTTGGCCATTTTTTAAATTGAAAAAAATTTATTGTGGAGGCCAAACAAATACATAGCCTATGAAATGTAAGATTTTTGAAAATGATAGTCTTGAAAATCTATAGATTGAAAATGTAAGACGATTATCTTTTAACTTTCTTTGGATTTTTGAAGTAAAATTGCCGCAAAACATCACATATAGAAAACAAGGTGGAGTGGTCAAATTTATGATCTCTATTGCAACTTTATCCTATATGATCTTGTGCCTAAATTAAATGTCTACTTCTTTTTCRATTTTTGGAGCCTAAGTTTTTAGCATTACCACAACCATAATGTTCAAAGTAATAAAATAAGCTTTTCCAAAACATTCAAGGTGGGGGGTCAACTTTGAAATTTTTTAAGAAAAAAAATCTTGTCTTTTGCTATGTGAAAAATTTGATAATATATTAGGAAATTGAGTTGGGAGTCCACAATGGAAAGGTGTATAAGATATTAGAAAACACTAAATTGCCAATAAATAAAATATAGAATTAAAATAGGCTAATTCTAGTTTTAAGAATATTTTATAAATCCATTTAGTCCTATGCACTAATAAAAAATTGTGAAAAATGAATTGAAAAACAAACCTTGTAGTTGTTTTTACTTTTTAAGCACATTTCATGATTGCTATTCAATGAAACATAATTCCTAAGACCTTTACCTCACTCACTAGAAAAATGTAAATAGATAAATTCCATATAGATGTGAATCTATTATTTTAGAATTTTTTTTAATTCTAGAAATGTTTTTTAGATGCCAAAGAATTCAAAAAATAAAAAATAATATAAGCCTCTAAYTACAATTTTGTTTTAGTCTTTTGCAACTTGGCTTATTGAAAACTTAGGGGAAAATTCATTCTACATAGAGTTTTGAAGAAATACCATCAACAATTGCATTCATAGAAGCTTTCTTAAAAAATGCAAAAAAAAACACTTTGGTCATTGAAAGTCTTGAGGAAAGATTTAAAAAATTAAAACATAAATCCATAAGCATTCAATTGAATGAAAAAACAAGATCTTGTGTGTTTAGGACATGTTTGCATTCATTTGTTGTTTTAAATCTGAATGTTTAATCTTTAAGGGGTTAAGAAGTAGGTAAAATAGCTAACAAATTAAATTTAACATAAATGAACCAAGGTTTTGAGTTACCACATACGAGCATTGATAATTATATTGCAAGGGAGAGACATCTATTTTCTTGATCATTTTTTGGACTTTGCAAAATAATACTCCCTCCATCCCAAATTGATCTTCTTGTTCGCTTTAAGTTTTTGTCCCAAAATGATCTTCCTACAGTGACGTGGAAAAAGGGTCCATGGAATGGAGCCTTCATTGACTACACTAAAATTCACCTGGCAACAAGGAAGTCACATGGTTTGGGGGGATGGTCATTCCCTATGCACTCTCTGCAACCATCAATGCATGTCAATTAAAGAATCAAATCAAAGAGTAAGAGATGATTGAATGAAATTTTTTTGACTATCCGTAGAAGATAACAAGTTGAAAGGCCAAGTGTTTGCAAATTATATGAGTATCCTATKCTGAATTAGCAAAATTCAGATATCCCATGCTACGAGGAGAGAAAAAAAGCCATGACACTCAAATTGGTGAAGAGTGTTTATTTGCAAGGGTCTTAACCCTTGAACGCAGCGGAGGACGTTTTGTGTCCGATGAATGACACGGAATCAAACCGTGTAGGAGAGAATTGCAACTTTTCATCCTTGGTATTAGGAGTGGAAAGGGAAGATCTTTTCTAGTACTTTGACTTCTCATGAGCATATTTGGCTTTTCAAAGTAGATGATGGGAGGGCGTTAAATCCTCCTCACGAACTAGGCCCCGCAGGCTAGATTTACCGCTGGGGAAAACGCAGGAATGTTTTATTTTTTGCAAAATTTATTTTTTGCAATTTCTGAATTCATATTTGCAATCAGAGACCCCAAATTAGCTAGGGGGGCTAGAGAACTTACCCTAGTGACGGCCCAATCTAGGGGGCTTTTATTTACTTTTACCCTCAAACATTACCCTCAGGGCCCCTACGGGGCTCAGTTCATGAGGAGGATTTAACGTCCAGCTAGATGATGTCACACAGTATCAAAAATGCATGATTTCCATGGCCACTGGTCTGTCCTTCGAGGGTTAAAAGTGATGGGTAATCCCTCGAAGTGCTTGAGAGCCACACAGACGCCAGATTAGTGTAATGTTGTGGACCATGCTATAGTGCCAATGTGGATGGGCCATCGCAAGAATGGAAAAATGCAATAGTGGGAAGCTAAAATGACTACATAAATAACGCGGGAACTATGTGAATGATTTCCTAGCAATGATCCTGAAAAATGCACCAAAATTTTTTGAGTGATCCAAAATTGTACTTTCAAAACTCATCTAAAACTCAAATTTGCAAGAGTACATTGAATTCTATGTAAAAATCCATTTTTTTTCAAAAAATGGTTGTTTTTAACCCTAATCTAAAACATTTTGTCTAACATGAAGATCATTTTGGGACAAAGGGAGTAATAAAATAGATTAAATCATTATGAAAATAAACTTTGAGTTATGTTGATAGAAAAAATTGTATTTTACTAATTAACCCCTAAAAGCCCAAGGGGTTTGGGCAAAACACAAATGTGTTATAAAGTATAAGTTCTATAACTTTTTTGAAGTTTGCATCAAAGAAGATTATGTGAAGCACAAAAAGTAGAAAGTATCCTTATGGTCAAAATTTTAAAATTGTTTTTGGATTATCTTCAAATGAATTTTGAAGATATTACTTATAAAATTCACCAAAAATCCAATTTCTATTTTTACCATTTGAATTTTTTTTATTGGTCAAAATTGTGATTTCTATTGAATTGTGAAAAAATGCATAAGATTTCATAATGGGAACATCAACTCTTTCCCGAAATAGTAAGTTTTTCAACACTAGGAAATTCTAAAGACTTTGCGCTATTTTTTAACCCTTAAAGGACGGATCTATAGCCATGGGGAAAGGCGGGGTGCAATATGTAGTGCTTGATCAAGGAGAAAAACATTGTTCACACACATGATTAGCTTTGGAAAAATTGTACAAACCAATCCCCAATGCTACCCATTCAAAAATTGCGAGAAGGGAAGCTTGGCACAAAACACTTTCATGTGAAAATCTTTACTATCTTCATAAAATTAGGGCTACCTTGAAAATATGGAAGCAATTAGAGACACTAAATTTGACTTCCCATGATGATTGACATATGTGTGGTCACTTTCTCAAAAAGAATAGATGAAAATTGGTGAGTATCCACTGAGCACGTGGGTTTTTTGTCATTCAAAGGACACAAAACGTCCGCATTGGCGTTCAAGGGTTAAATAACTTTTGTTTGACTGTAGCGATCTTAATTTTGAATATAAAGATTAAAAGACAACCCAATCTTTTCAAAAAAACTTGAAAACAAAAAATATTCTGTCCAAAAATTCTGCCCAAAATTAGGCAGCGACCAAAAAATGGTCGCTTGAGCCCCTAGGGGTTAAACAAAGATTGACATACTCTCAATTTTGCCTCAAAGGAGGCTCTAATATCATCTACCTTAAATAATAATGCACTGTCTATGTCAGACGGTTTGTGGCTATAGGCCTTATACAAATGTATTTGCATACTATAATATCGGTAATATTTTAGTTGGATGTGATGTAGGTCAATTGATCACACAAGACATTGCGCACAATGTCTTAGAGTGTTGATAATCTTGTTCCGGAGTTCATCCATGTGTAAGATAATTGGTTTTTGGAAAAGGCCACCATGTTGGTGTTTATGATCCACAAATCTTGTGAGTGAAAATAGAATTGGAAGCCCTAATTAATTGATAAAAATCAATGGTCTGTAGATCAAATCTTGTTCCACACTCCTTCAACTAAATGGTGTCTAGACCGCTAGCCGCAACAAAGTTTTGGAGAATCCTCTCCAACTCCTCAACATGATACTCAGTTCTCCGATGCTCCTTCCGTCCTATGAGGTATGTATAGGTATAAGCCGAAAGCCAAGTGAAGATCAAGCATCTTCGGCCAACTTCATGCCAATTGAGATTCGAGGGTGGATTGGCCAAGCAATACATAGACAACTCAAAATTGTTTTAAGTTATTCATCATCACCTGCCACAAATTCATTTGATACACATGMAACTACAAATCTTAGGAAAAATCTTGTGGACAAACATACAAATAAACTATATATGGAATAATACAAACATGGTATACGTATGTGGTAGAAGGTGTTGAAACTTCCAGATTTTAAACTTGATGGGAAGGCCGGTACTCCATAGAACTTAAGTTAATAAAACCATTSATGTATCYATATTGATAGAGATTYYGTTGAGCAATTGCAGGATTTGGATGAGATATCAATAACTACGATTTTCTTTCTATGGATGGCTGTGCAGCAATAACAATTCTTGCAACATTGATACTAGCTAGAAGAAGAAATACTTTAGCAAATAAAAGTTTCAACGTGAATAACCATTGTATTCCAAAAGCTCTTAGACTATATATCACAAAAAAATTCCAAAACTATTACTTTCTAGTGCATTGAGAATAACATACCGAACAATTTAAATATAAATTTTTTATTCAAACTTTCAATTATACAAATTTATACTAGACTATTGTAGGAATTWGAAAAAATTTAGACCATGAAATTGCATAGATTGCAAGATCATAACAATTGAAGCTAGAAGAAAATAAATTTTGGGCTRTAGTTTCTCATTATGTGGAGAAGACACTATCCAACTTTAAGAACTTGAACCACTGGATAGGTAGTTATGATAGTTACTTGTATGTCAATTTTCAAGGATAATAGAGGTGTCTAAATTACCCCAAAACATCCTTAAGTTTACGCGGCCTTCTACACGGCTCAGGGTTTTTGTAATGATTGCCATTTTCAGTCAATTGAGTGAAATTGGAAAAAGAAACTATTTTTTTTTACTTTTGTACCCATAATTATTATTTTTCTATACTACAACTAAAATTTGTGGAAAACATTTTAGACCACTAGACTTTATAGATTACCTATTCAAAGTTAATGAAAAACACTTTCTATAGCTTGCAAGATTACTTATCCAATTGCTTGCCTTCTATAAGCACATTGCCCTCAAGTTGTCCCTAAACTTTTGAGCCCCATAACTTTTGATTTTGGCACCTTATTGGGAAAAATGATAATTTTTAAAACCTTACAAAAGTGAGCATCTTTGATAGGAATTTCACTTTCATCCTTTTGAAATTGACTTTATGGTAACCAACTCAAGCATTAGATATTTTCTGAGGGCTCTAAGAGACTGTTTGAGCCCTATTCCCCTTGTTGTTCCTGATGTCGTAAGGGAACGACTCTCGGAACGGTTGACTGCTATCAAGGCTTTAAGTACCAATCATTTTGTTTTGTTTTGTTTTGTTTGATTGTTTCTGAAATTTAATGAAAAGTTTATAAAAAATTCCAAAAATAATGACATGGCTAATGTCATAGTGCCAATGTGGCAGAGTTCCCGTAGTCCGAGAACTTGCATCTCCTAAAGGCCTCAAAAAACATCTAATGTTTTGAATTGTCAAATTCATGGACACTTGTTGTTTAGAGATTAACAAATTATACAAAAGAATCCACACCTAACAATAAAAAATCAAGGAAAATTTCTATAGACCTAACAAAGTTGCTAATGCTCTCATATCTTTAACATCCATATAGTTCACCTTCTCTTCACCACCCATATGTGCACGACTTTCTATCTCACTCAAATAGCTAACTTGGGAGTCATAGACAACAATATTTCTATCCAATTAAGACTTTTTTCAAAAAAATTGTTGGACAAGGTGAAGTTTATTTTCTAGAACAATCTCACCATTGGGGTTATTGTGTTTCAATCCCATCTTAGAGCTATTAACCATTTAGTTTTTCTTTCAATCTTGGACCTACTTCTACTTAACAATTTTTTAGAGATTGAAAATCAAGTGTGTTTTTTTTAATTTTTTTTTCTAGACTTTCAACTCAATTCTTCAGCATAAAAAATTTTAAATTCAAAGTCTATAGTGCAAAAAGTTTTGACAAATGGCAATTAAAGTCATCTTAAATTTCAAGCGAGTGTTCAAAAAAGCTTTCTTTTTCAACTTTGAATGCTAATATCTTCCAATCTATACGGTCAAACTTCATGAAATTTTTACCACATGATTCAAGACAAGTGAAGTACAAGATTCTATGGTTAGATTTTAAGAAAAATTCTTTTTTGGTTTTCTTGGATGAATGCAGCAAAAATGGCAGTTTTTAGTAGTTTTTGACAGAAAAATGGCCTTGGGACTTTAGGGGTTAACATACAAGTTCCCAATATTTTTTGAGTTTCCAATTTCTAAAAGGTTTCTAAATGGTGGTTTGCAACATCCTCAAAAAATATTATCGGGTTTCAATTGGGTGCACTAGGCATATGAATTTGAAGCGGTTATGTGATTGGTTGAGATTTCTTCCTATTCAAATTTCCGTTACCTTATAAAAAAATTCATCATAAAACTCAAGGAAGTAGATTGAAGAGTCTAAGACAAATCTTTTTACCATCATACACCTTCTACAACGCATTGGAGCATGTAAGGTAATTGTTTCTTACTTCTCTTGCCGGTAGTCAAAAATGAATGCATACTTCCCAAGCAGGGTATGCCTGACACAAGGCCTCTACATGAAAAAACTTGTGTTGTTGTGAATACATAGAACATGTTCTTTACTTAGGCATAGCTTCTATCTTTTTATTTCTTAATTTTTATTTTTTAATCTCATAATTTGCTCAACAACTTTGCCAAGGTGTTTATAATCTCGTGTTTTCTCCAATACATAAGGGAACCATCACAAAAATGTGAAATACTAGAATCAGAGGCCCGAGCATGGTTGCCACATCCTAAAGGCATTAAAGTAGGAGGCTCATGAACCCGCTCATCTAAGAATTGACCCCCTTTTTCATGTATTTTCTTTGATGGGAATCTTTTTAGCTTATTTTTGAGAAGAAGAAAAATAGATTTTGATTGTAAGACAAGTTGTTTTGTACTATTGGAAGCATTTTTGAATTACTTATGAATTTTCAAACAAGATGAGTCGATGGTTCCTATTTATGACCCTAGGTCTTCCATGAATTGTTCACTTGCAACTTCTAAAGAAAGCAAAGAGAATGATTGGCTTTTGCAATAAATAATTTTTTTTACCAATCCACACAATGTCTATAGAAGGTCCATTTAAAGACCATCTTACATTCATGTCAAGTGCGTCTATGTGGGCGGTTCTAAATGCTTGCTTGCTTTTAAGAGCCTCCTAGCCTAAGGTGGAAGCACCCAAAAACGTCAATATAAGCAATTTAGTATAGTTGAAGGCACCTATTTTTAGAATTTTTTTTGTAGTATTAGTGAGTGAAATTTTTTTGGGACGTGGTATGTATTTCTTTGATTTTTCAAAGTGCATGCTTCCTAAACCATTGACCTTGTTCCATAGTTGAACTTTAATCTAAAATCTGCCAAACTCATTACCTTAATGATGGTAAATAGTGTTACCTACACTAATTGATTTAAAACAGCCATAAGTTTTTACTCTTAATGAATATTTTTGCCAACTATAGGTACAAATTTTTTCCAACTATAGTGCTATTAGGATCCACGCACTCCATAAAAATATTCATGCAGAGTAAAAACTTATAAGGTGAAAGCACCCATAACCGATCATTTAAGCAATTCAGCATAGCTGAAGGCAACTTTTTCTAAAAATAATATTTTTGTAGTATTAGCGAGTGAAAATCATCAATATTAAAAAAAAAATAGATTTTTTGGACATTGTATGTAATTTCTATGATTTTTTGAAGTGCTTGCTCCTTAGACCACTGAAACTGTCCTATAGGTGTACCTAAATCTGAACACTGCCAAAATCAGCAGTCAACAAATCAGAATTGAGTATGTGTCATTCATATGTGTCAGCCAATCACAATCAAGTATGTGTAAGACATATTAACTGCAACCAATGAACGCAATTAGGTGTAGTCTATGGTACATGATTGGGTACGCGTGCGCTAATGGGTGTTTCTACCTTAGCATTTCTAAAATAGTTAGTATGGATAACACTATTTACCATCATTAGTGTAGTTAGCAAATCAAAGTTAATTGTATGWGTCCTTCCAATGTGTCAACCAATCAAATTTTAACATGTTGAGGACACATTACCCAAAATGTATGGACACAACAAGGTGAGCCTAGGGTACAAGAATGGGAACAGGTGCGCTAAATAATGGGTGTTTCTACCTTCCTCGCCTCGTGATGGCCCCCGGCCTGCCCGCTCTTCAGTTGCCCCCGACGGAAGTCTTCAGAGTTGTTCCAGAGTCCAGCGGGGTTGGGAACATGTTGCATGCTTGGCTTACCCTCTGGTGGCTTGCATTGGAGTGGCTTGCTACTGAGACTGAGACATGGATTGAAGCCAACATGAATATGATATCCCCCCCACCCCCAAATCAACAAATTCTGTTGCTATGTCAGCTTGGCAGGCAGGCCGGGGAAGCCCCATGCCCCCCATCCTTTCCAGTCTCCAACGGAAGTCTTCGCCACAAAGACGAGTCTTCCCTTCCTCAGCAGCAGCAGTAGCAGACTAGCAGAGTGCACCACCAACTAAGTTAATAATAAGTCTTCTGGACTGACCATGCAACAACTGGCTGGGCCTTTGGCTTCCACTGCATGCTCACCAACTGAAGTTAGTTGGAGATAACTCAACGAAGTTAAGTTATTACTGGCAGGAACTTCACTTCACATCACTTACTTGGTAAGCGGGTTGCCCAGGCCAGGTGGGGGACCAACGGAGGAATCAGGGCGCGCCACGACGGCCTGGCCGGGGCCCGGGAAGGGGGTGGGGTGGGCCCAAAGCCCGAGGGAGGACTGAGGACTGAGGGGAGGGGGTTGGGTTGATAATATAAACAATTCAGGGAAGGGAAGGGAAGGGAAGGGATGAGAGGGCTGGGAGCAAGGTGATCCCCTGCTGATCAGATTTGCCAAGCTGAAGCCGAGATCGGATTGGGACCAGCACATGGGAAGGGGAGGGGAGGGGAGGGGAGGGGAGGGGGAGGGGGAGCAGGCTTGTTACAATCTGCACCTGGATGGCTGGGGATGGGGTGAACTGGCACCCTTGCTCGGCCACTCCAAGTCATTCCAGGGGTGCAAGAATTTTTTTTTTAAAAAGCCTCCCATTGGGGGACTTGATGAGTTTACCTTGTACTTAAACCACTCCTCACGAAATTGTCTGTTCGTTTCTTGGGAAAGTTCCGTGGCGCAATTGTTTGTGATGCCTGATTACGTGGGTTTGTCTGCGTAATCAAGCATTACAAATTCTTCATCCAAGTATGTTTTTTCATCCCAAGTGTTTCATCCAACTTTGATTTTCCTCTTCCTGCTTATGATTTACGTCAAGCAATGTCCTCCTCCTTGGGCATTGTCTTATACGTTCTCCTAGCTCATTCAGGGCCTTTGATGGAAACAATATGCATTCAGAATTTGCAAATTCTATCATGTAACTATGTGGGCAATAAAAAAGCATTCAGGGTTTTCCCGAGTGGCTGAGCTACTGAGGTCACGGTTCACCTCAGCCGTTGGCTGGGCAGGGGAAGGCCGAGAAGTCAGGAGACTCATGAGTGGTCCTGGGAAGGCTGGAAAAGGCGTGGACGGATCGCCTCAGCGGCCCTGCCTGCACGCCTGCTCCCTCCCGATTTTCACTTCCAGAAAAGCAATCAGCCCATCTGGCGGGGCTCCCTTTCTAATCTCTCGGGAACTTGGAAGAGCACTGGAAACAGTACCACCAGGCAGGCAGCACCATGCCATACCATGCCATGCCCTAGGAAGGGAAGGGAAGGGGAGGTAGTGGTCGTAGGCCATTCCTCCCTCACAGSCAGGCTTTGAACACTCTAAACTAGGTCTGGGGGCTCACCCAAATCAACTCTGGAAAAGGTGTCCTTGGGGTACACTGGCATACAAAGGAAGGAAAAAGGGGTTTTAAAAATCTGCATGTCGGTTTCCAAAGAACAGGGAGTCAAACAACAGGAGGGAGGGAGGGACTGGGGGTACGACCATAACGTGGCAAACGCTAGGCTTCCAACCAGCCCTTTTCTTTGGGGTTTGAAAAAGTGCCAGCAGGATGGCAATCACTGAAAATTTGGTGTTCAAGAGTTATATTATATTTCCTCATACTTCCATCTTTTGGACCATAAAACTATTTTTCTTTCCAATCAAATTCATACACTATTTCATCCAATTTTGGCAATTTCATCCATATTTTAAAAAGAAATGAAAAAACTATAGTGAAAAAAGAACACTTTATTTTGGCAAAAATTGAACATTTATTTTGAAATGGTGCATTGGATATTTTTTCGGACCCGTAGAAGATCACTTCAGGGGTGTTCGCCAAAACTGTTCCCTGCATAGGGAATCAACAATTGCTGGTCTGAAATTTTGAATTTCAAAAAAAAAAAAAATTCAAAAATCTTAGAAAGTATAAAGAAACTAAAAACTGTTTTTTTTTTAAATTCTATTTTTTTATAAATATAATAATTAATTAGTATTATCTGACGTGGCATTCTCTCTGCCACGTCAGATTGCATTTGTGGTAGAGTCCTCAAAGTTCTCAAAGTTCCCAATGCATTCCCACAGCCTAAGACTTGCAGCCTTCTAAATGGTCCAAAAAACATCTAATGCAATTTGGCACCATGGTGCACAGAAAAAAAGGGGCTAGTGTAAACTCGGAAAGCAATAACAGAAAAAAATGCCAAACCATGGGAGTGCAGATTGGAGGGGAGGGAATGTAATTCAAAGACACTTAACTCCTAAAATCCCAAGAGTTTCCTTAAAGGACTCTTGAGCATTGGGATACATACCTATGATCTCAATGCTTGACAAGATTTTAGAAACCTTTTCTTAAGATAAAAGGTAGATAAGCTTCAACTTAATAGTTTTTTAAGGAGTGAAAATTACTTTCTCTTTTTGTTCTTGAACTCTCAACTCAATTCTTCCAAATATAAAATATTTTAAGTTCACAACGTGTTGTTCAAAAATTTGAAGTTAAAAGGATTCAAAACCAAAATGTTTAGTCAATTTAGGAGTGCAAAAACTCGTTTTTTCCACTTTAAACACTTACATCTCACGATCAATACAATTGAAGATTTTAAAATTTTGTGTATACACTCTCATACTAGTCAAGTGAAATATCCAACAATTGTATATGTTAAGAGACATGAATATTCATGAACTTAGTTGTTTGCATTGAAAATGGCACTTTCGAGTGTTTTTTGATAGAGGAATGACCATAGAACTTCAAGAGTTCATCAAAGCTAAGCTCTAAATTTTTCCAAAAATCACAAGCATTGGACTACAAATTCTAAGAGATTCAAACCCATAAAACTTATTCATCCATAAGAACTATTATAGATCTCTACCTAAACAAGAAGCTATGCACTCATGTATAACCATGACCTGCCCTTCCTCTCTTTAACCCCTAGATGCAAGAGTTTTTTTTTGAAGTTCTTGCAATTTGCTCTTAATTGAACAAAAATCAACATTTTGATAAGGTGTATCAGTTTTCTTTGAATTGTAACCACACAAATTCAAACTGGGCATGTTAGGGATCACATGGAAAAAAAATACAACAGTGTCACTTATGGATTGAAAGATTACAATATTTGATCATGAGTGTGTTCTAACTATGAAATTGATTTGAAGTCTTTCAATCCTCTTTTCACATGTCAAATCTAAAAAATTAATCACCAAAAAAATATGAGGTTAAAGCAAGGATTAAAAGGCATAACATGCATAACCCCAATCATTGATTAACCACTTCTCAAAATCTAGTCTATATTTTTTTAAATGAATTTCTAATGTGATATTTTCTCCAAGTTTTACCATACTTGACGCTTATTTCCAAGAGCCCTTAGCACTAGAAAATCAAGATTTGCAATGGACACCCTTRCATGAAAACTKGARTTGAAAAATCATTTTCAAAATCAGRGTTTTTGGTACACTTYAAAAAKRTTTTTCRAAAATAYAAACTTCTAAGAATAATRRTTTGGCTAGGGTTTATTTACCTTTGACGTTTTGTTGRCACCAAGATTTGGTGCCTTGGGCATTGAGGCAGTAACAGTACSAGGATACTACCMAAACCAAAAGATTCACTATATCGTGYTGCTGACACAAACAAAGAATATGTATAGGCTTATGTGGATGCACGGTTAATATTCCCTCCCATGTTGGAGTCAGATACACAAGCCATGGTGCCCAGGGTAAAATTATGAAAAACGACAAATAATAGGTTAACCCCAGAATGACCCTGCAATTTCCCAAACTGAGGACCCCTACCAGAGAGGCAAACAAATTTGCTTTTTCAATAAATAACTAAAGCCTATGCACCCGGATGTAACCGTACAGATCAATAGTATGCTCTGCAAGGGTCACGTGAAAAAATTATGGGGCCCAAATGACTC
Organism: Pleurozium schreberi; assembly: GCA_006891605.1. Taxonomy (NCBI): domain Eukaryota; kingdom Viridiplantae; phylum Streptophyta; class Bryopsida; order Hypnales; family Hylocomiaceae; genus Pleurozium; species Pleurozium schreberi. The sequence continues at coordinate 137,144 of VACF01000168.1, forward strand.
GTCACGATGCATCATATTTTCAAGGCATTGAAGGTACATGGTTGCCTAATCACCCATTTTTTTGTGCCTTTAGGTGCTTCGGCAGGTGTTGCAAGATGAATACGTCGTTCTTTGAGGTGTGCTTTTTTTTGTAGGAAAGAAGAGAAGATGCACATGATTGATGCCCCAAAAAATATTCTATAGGAATTTAACACATGTTCAGTGGAGGATCACCAAACAATAGGGTGTCTGAAGGCCCATTTCAGGGACGCGGATTCCTTTTTTTCAATGAAAAATGTACTTCTCATTGGAGGAAGACCCCTATGGTGGAAACGATATACAAAAACTCATAAAGCTGCAGAATTTTGTTTCGCAAGAATCGGACGATGCATTTGAGAAAAAATCCATTTTGAATCCATACATGTGCGCCACCTGGAGAACGGATGGCTTCTGAGCGCGGGAATTCACAGTGGCAACGAAATTTCTCACGGGTGCTGTCACAAGGAGCGTTTGGAGAAGGACTTGGCAAGTGCATGCCAGGCGGTCCTAACCATCTCCCCCCCAGCGTAAAGGTCATAGGCGGACCGGAATTTGTGCAGGCAGAAAGCACTCACTAGTCTCCACTATTGCCGCTACGTCCTCGTCTCCCTCCCACCACTACCACTCAAACATCACTTTCTCGTTAGAGAGCTCATTTTGAGAATCCTAAGCTCCTCCACAGGTACTGCTCACAATCTGTCGCACTAAACCCTGACCCATGTACTTGTCTGTGCAAGGATATATCATTTGTAAATTCATTTTTGCGCGTGAACACACACGAATTAGGTTTCCGGAGGTGTCGAAAAAAGTGTGTCCAAGAAGGCGGACTCAGGATTTGCCAACGGTCTTTGGGCGGGTGGAGGCATTGTCATCCACATACGTGATCCGCGTTGGCACGTCAGCTTTTCACGCTGCCAAACTAGGGGGTCTACTTACATTATACGCCTTAGAAAATTCAGGCCACGTCAGAATTGAAATCAGAAAGTTCCGCCATTTTGGAAACTTTTTACTCTCCAATACCGTAGTTAACCATTTTATGAAACATCACATTGATTTCCCGTTATTCAACTTTGAAAATTAACTGAGGACAGATTATGTCCTCGAGGACATTTTGGGGTTAACAACCCATGAAAGCCACAATTTCTAGCTTAATCCTAGAGCGTCATGATTCATCTTCAAAATTGACGTCTTGAGAAAAATCAATATAAAGCGCTATAATTTGGATTTGATATTTAAATAAAAGTTGTAGACTGAGAATTCATTAGGAGAAGTATGAGCCCTCCAAAAGGATGTCAAAACGAATCAGCACCAAAGCCTTGTGACATTACAAATTTTTTTATTTTATTTATTTATTCACAAAAAAATAAATGAAAAATGAAAAATAAATAAATACACGTGTGTGTGTTTTTATTGAGAATTTGACGTGGCACTAATAGTGCCACGCAGGATTTCAAAAAAAATAAAAAATAAAATTCTCCAAAATAGTACCCCATTCTTTTTGGACTCGCAGCCTTTTGGAGGGCCTATATTACTCCTAATGTGTAAATTCCATCCGTATAGTTAGATTCACCAATGCTATCACCAATATTTTTTTATAAATTTTGAATGGAAAATTTCAAAATTCCTTTAAAATTTGATAACAAGCAAAGTATTATCATTTTTGGAGTAAATGTTTTTGGAATAGATTTCAAATGAGGTTCTTTTGCTGTGAAAGCCACAAGAGGCTGGGGACAGGAGCGGAGCTCCTCTTCACATTAAAAACGCCCGAAGGTAAATCACCGGAGAAGGTCCGACACCGTGAAGTGCCAGGAACCATCCCTTGAAGTACAAAACTGCGGTGTTCATTCCGCGGTGAAGAGATCCTCAAGTCTAGCACAAATTTCTTCGTTCTTGACTGAGTTGCGAATGTGTCTAAACAAAGCCATGCCAGCATGAATAGTAGCTAACCAACTGCTCGCTAAAACCCTCTGAATGCTAACTAATTGATCTCCATATCTAGCGCTGCATCTGTCAGTCCATAGGTTCCAAAGGAGGAAAGTCCTCATCAGATCCCAAGGTTGGAACTTATAGATGTACTTCCCTAGCTTCTCCATGTCTTCCCTTCAATCTCTTCCAAGAAGAGCCTCTCGAAGGGAACTGATCTTGTAACCTCTGTCCGCCATCGCCGCTGCGTTGAACTTGGCCCACAACTCTCGGGTGCACTCACACTCCCAAAAGAGGTGAGTGCTGGTCTCTAACTCACATGAACACATAACACAGTTCACCGTGGCTTGAGGAATCGTCCATGCCAGCCAATCACCTGTCACTACTCCTTTGTTCAACATTTGCCACACAAACATGGCATGTTTCCTGGGTCTACTCGTGTGCCTGATGAGTTTGAACGCTTGTTCAATCTCTACTTCGTTGAAGTTTTGGTTGCGGAGTTCCTGGACTGCAAAGGGTGTGTCTTCCTTCTTGCGTAAACCCTGCTCATATCCCCTCCTGACTGTATAACCAAAGAAGGGCATGGTTTTGAAGAAGCCCATCTTCTTCCACTCCCATTCTCCCGGGTCCCAAATCTGGTTCTACACCGCTCCTCCTCTCTGAACCCAGACCGAGCTTGGCCTGTCTGGTATCCCCTCAGGATTGCACTCCTGGAAGGAGTGTGTTTTGGAGTCCCATAATACTACTCTGGCTTGGTACAGCTTCTCCCTTGGCAGCTCTAAGTCTCCCTTCTCCTGCTTGAGGATCCCTATCTTTCTGTCCCTCTGAAATCTGCTTGCGAGACCGGTAGGATTTTCTTGATCGTGATGGAAGAAGGCTCCAGTCCCGGGTGAGTAAAGCCATGCCACTTTGCCTCTCTCTGGGAAGTCCCTGGGGTCCCAAGGGATATGTGAAATGATCTTCTGTCTCCTTACTCTCCCTTTCTCGTTCATTGCTCCCTTGCGGGGTAGAAGAATTTGAATATCCTTCAAACTCAACCAGTTTTGTTTGTCTGTCTCCCACACATCACCCACTGTCGTGATTCCTTCCTTTGCCCATAAGTGGAGTCTTGCGTTTGGTCCAAATCCAAGTGGTATGTCTTCATCCTCCAATATGAAAGAGTTGCCGAACAACGGCTGCCTTAATAGGTTGCACGCATCTTGTGGCAGTTTCTTCTCCAACCCACCTCTTACAATATAAAGGCCTTCAAACAGGCCGTAAGAAGTGGGGAGAAATTGTTTCCCTTAAGTCCCTTCGTGAAGAATAGCTAGTTGGCTGATTCATGCCACTTTGCGTCTCCTAATGGCCTCCATGCCTCAATCTTGTACCGCATCAAGGTCTTCCAAGGCTCTGGTCCTGGTGATAAACCCCTGACAACCAACTTGGCTAGCAGTGCTTGTGTCATGTTGAAAGGATCCAATATCTTGATCCCTCCCTCCATTTGTGGTAGAACACATGTGGACCACCTAACTCTCGCCATACACTTCTTGTCTCCCCTCCCTGTCCACAAATACTACGAGATGAGAGATCTGAGAAGGCTGCAGCTCCTGGAAGATATGCCGCAACATGATGTTGTGTACCAACAAGTAGCTAGCAGTACATGATTACAGATAATCACCCTCCCTGCCTGAGAAATTGTCTTGGCCGCCCAAGACCTTAGCTTCTTCTTGATTAACTCAATTAGGGATTCAGTGTTCTTGTCCGCTAGTAGATGGAAACCTATCAGTGGCCCTAGATATCTGACCCCTTCCCTTGTTGGGACCTATTTGAGTCCTATGTTCTCTCCCCACTCAAAGTCTCTCACTCTGCCTGAAGCCCAAATAGCCGCCGTCTTGTCCCAGTTCAAATGAGGTTCTTTTGACATGGTGATTTTTCGAAATTTTTGTGTTCTTATAATCTATGATCTCATTTTGGCAAATCTAGTTTTAAACTGAAGTCAATGCAATTTTGGCTTGGTCATCCACTTGACATACTTGCTTACTAGTAATGTTAGAAAAATATGTACTCTAGTAACACCAAATCCAACCCTTAGATAGAACAACAATTTGATATAGTATCCCCACAAATTAATAAAACTTTCGTCCAAGCAGTTAGGAGGATGAAACTGCAGTTTCAATTTATTCATCATCCAATTTTGGATGTCGGCGCACTCCAGGGTGAACCCTTAAATGCCCCAAGGCACTAAATTTGGGTGTTTTGACAATACTTTGAAGTTAAAAAAAAACTAGCCAAGTTTATATTTTAATAGTTTATATATTTTGAAAGTTCATGTTGAAGTTTTGTTTTAGCATCAAAAATTCAATTTTGAAAATAATTGGTTATGATTTTCCTATTCAAGATTTTGGGCGAGGGTGCCCATAGCAATCTTGACTTTTTGTAGAGTGATGGCTTTTGGAAATGGACCTGAAATACTCTAAATATTTCAGAAAAAAACACATTAGAAATTCATTTAAAAAAATTATGGAATAGATTCTGAGAAGCCATAAATTGATTAGGGTTATGTATGTTAGGCTCTTTAACCTCATAAATTTTTTTGGTGACCAACTTTTAGATTTGACATGTGAAAAGAGGATTGAAAGACTTCAAATTACTTTTGCAGTTTTAACACTCATGATCAAATATTATAATCTTTCAATCCATAAGTGATATTGTCGTGTTTAATTTTCCTAGGTGTACTTGTACATGTCTAGTTTGAATGTTGATACAACTTATCAAAATGTTGGTTCTTTTTCCAATTTAGAGCAAATTCCTAGTAGCTCAAAAAAGACTTGGGCATTTAGAGGTTAATCCCTAATGACCCAAGGGACGAGTACTTTCAAAATAAACCAAAACTTCCATGAATTTAAGCATTTCATTTCCTCATTTTATCTTGAAATCAAATAGAATGTAATTGTAGGGTTTGTTAGTTCACATTGAGATTGAGCACCTCAAAATTTTTAGATTATTTGATTGCACAATTTAGTAGATATTAAAGTTTGAAGTTTTATTTTGGATCAATGAAAAATAAGGCAACGCATTTTAAAGGAGCTTATCTTAGTGAGAATATTTTGAAATGATGTCTTATTTGTACTCAATGAAAGACAAGAAAATTGAAAATGTTCATCTAATATTTTAAATTTCACAACATTTTGCAAGTTTTGGTGAAGCTTACAATGCAATGTGGTCACTAAAATGGGAGTAGTGATTGTAAAAAAAAACAAGAATGAACACCCCTTGTCTTCTCCTAAAGCTCCTTGATTCTGCCTTTTTTGAAACGGGCAACAATAGTATTGGTTGGCTAGCTTTTCAATCCATGTCCAAACCCAAAGCAGTCAACTGCTATACACCGCTCAATTTTTAAGAATTCCAAAATGTGGAGTTGAACCCTTAAAGGATGGACTGGTGACTATGGAATCATTTGTTTTGAGACTGTGGGAATCACTTGTTTAAAATAATCTGAAAGTACTCATTGGAAGTTAAAATACACTAGAAGATCTCCCCTTTAATTTCCACACAAAATTCCAAGGATGATTAGTTTCACTTTTGTCCTATACAAATTGATTCTCTATCATCCATTATACGCAAACATCCGCCTCGACGTTCAAGAGTTAACACAAAATCTGATGAAACAACCGTCATTGGATTTATAATGCAGTCTCTTTTGTAGAAACTATTTTTTTTCTTAACCAACTCAAATTTGAGAACATGCAACTGAAAAAAGAAGGGCTGCAACCGGAAATTTAGGGGGTTGAAATCAGGTCCTTAGGGGTAAAACTGTGGCCGAATGGCAATCCTATTTCAACATCCCGGGGGTGGACTGGGCCCCTCACTTGGCCACTCCAAGTAATTCCAGGGGTGCAAGTAAAATAAAAAGCCCCCTATTCTAGGCTTGATTAATTTACCTTGTAACATCCCTCCTATCTAATTTGGAGCCCTTGAATGCAAATATGAATTCTGAATATGCAAATTCTATCATGCATGGAAAATAAATAAAATTGAGGGTTTTCCCAAGTGGCTGAGTGAGGGGGTCAATTCACCCCAGCCCAACTATACAGGCTAGACTATGCAATTGAAAAGCATTTACCATTGCAAAATTAGAAATCTTGTGAATTTTTCAAAATTGTAAAACAAGGTATCACTCCTTAACCCCTCACCGCCTAAAGTCCAAACATGTGTAAAAATATCCTTGCTTTTCAAGTGCTATAAATCTATATTTTAGTGTGAAGTATGAAAATCTCAACCAGACAATCTTGTAGTGTGCATGTTGTAGATGGCATGAAACAAATTTAAGGTCATTTGACCGTAGAATTGAAAGATTATAATGTTTTAGTGTTGAAAAAAGATGCTGAAATTTTCTTAAAAACACATTTGGAGGTCAAATTTGATTTCTAAACCTACTCAAATGAAAAAAAATTTAACTACGATGTGATTCAAAACCAAAAGACAACACTTTGATGAAAAAAATATCATTCAATTGACTCATTGTGTCTACAAAATTGTTTTGAAATGTCAAAAAATAGTGAAAAAAGTAGCAAAAAATCATATCTATGGATGAACCTCCCTCTACTAAAATGCTTCTCAGTCACTTGTTACCTCTTGGATTGATATAAAATTTTAACCATACAAACTAGATTTGTATGTAAAACTTTTCCAACAAAAGTGATTGAAAATGAACCACGTATGAAGAAGTTATAAGCCGTGGAAGTTCATTGTAAAGCAAAAATGTCTAGATGTTGAACTTTGAATTGCTCTTAAACCTTTAAAACAACTTGAATTGACATGAAAATTTTACCACAATAACTAGACCTTAACCCCTAAACGCCCAAACAAACATTTTTTGGTCGCTGCCTGACTTTGGGCAAAATTTTCGGTTGGAAAAGAAAATTCAACTTTTTTTTTTTTTTTTCAAAATTTTGTCTCTCTTTCAACATTTATATTCAAAACTAAGATTGCTACAGTCAAACAAAAATTATAAGTAAAATAGCACAAAATGTATAGAATTTGCCTAGTGTTGAAAAACTTACTATTTGGGAAAAGTGTTGGTGTTGCCATTACTAGATCTTATGCATTTTTTTACAAATCAATAGTAACCACAATTTTGACCAATGAAAAAAATCAAATGCTGAAGATAGAAATTGTACTTTTGATGAATTTTTAAAGTTATATCTTTAAAATTCATTTGGAGAGGATCTAAAAATACTTTTATAATTTGACCGCATAGATATTTTCTACTTTTTGTGCTTTACATTATCTTCTTTGATGCAAACTTCGAAAGTTATAGAACTTATATTTTACAACACATTTGTGTTTTGCCCAAACCCTTTGGGCTTTTAGGGGTTAAGATGAACAAAACCCAACAAATTTTATTGAAAAAAAACATTTGATGAAAAAGTTACAACCCCCCAATTCCAACCATTAGAATGCAATGTGGTAAATTCAAATTGAATTTGTGGATTTCGAATGGCTCTCAAAAACTCAGTACATCTTGGATTGATATGAAAATTCTACCACTAAAACTAGACTAATATGCGCAACTTTTCCAACTAGTTTTTTTTTTTTTGAATTGGGACTTTAGATGCAAAAATTACAACGCTTTGAATTTGACTGTCACATTATGTGAGGAGACTTTTCATTCCCTTCGGTGGTGAGGGATTAAAAAGTTAACACTTTTGTCAAATGCTATCCAAATTTTTGACCAATTCATTCAAATTACTTGAAAATTTCAAGTAGTCACACAAAATAGTTTAGAAGTCACTTTATCCCTAAAGACCAAAACCATTTTTAGGTCAAAAAGCACTCAAAATTGTCAATTTTGTTGTGTTCATTCAATAAAACAAAAAAAATCTTTTTTTTAGAATCTCATCGTTGTGTCTTGTACTTTACTTGTTGGAGATCATATGATAAAAATTTCATGAAGTTTGAGCATTCAGATTGGAAATTATTAGCATTCAAAGTTGAAAAAAAAAGCAATTTTGAACACTAGCATGCAATTTCAAATGACTTTGATCACCATTTGTGGAATTTTTTTGCACTATGGACTTTGCATTTTAAATAAAACTATATTAAAAAATTGAGTTGATAGTCTAGGAATTAAAAATAAAATTGATGATTGATTTTCATTCTTTAAAAAGTCTTAAAGTAGAAGTAGGTCCAAGATTGAAAGAAAAATTATTGTAAATAGTTATTAGCTCTAAGATGGGATTGAAACACATCAATTCCATCAACAAGATTGTTCTCGCAAGCAAACTTAACCTTAAAAGACATGCCTATGACCACTAAGTTCATGMTTCATTGTCCATTGCTCTATTTGGTGTGATTTTCCAACTAGATATGAATGAAAAAAATTTAATTTACTTTTCAAAGCTGAAATCACATGTCTTCTACAAGTTGTAAGGTTTTCAACCTTTTCAATTGAAAATTAAAATTACCGTGAATTATTTAAGGAAACAATGAAGCAAATTCATATCTAATACAAAATATACCCATAAATCTGAAATCTTCACTATAGATGTACTATATAGTGCATAATATCATGGTATAATCCAAAGTTACTGTGTCATTCTTTAACTAGAAAATCAGCAAACCATGGTTATAGGCCCAAAGTTCGTATTGCTTTTAAATATTTAAATTTAAATTTTTGTTAAAAAATTCTATTTGGAGAAGAAAGTGCAATGGATAAGCTTCATTTTATTAATTTGACTCAAACTTAAAAAGCACCATTGTCATGGCTATAATTCACATCAAGATTAAATAGCAAGAAATGGTCAAGATATATTACACTGAATAGGGGTATTTAAATAATCCAGACTAATTGATCTACATTTTACACTAGAGAGAGAGAGAGAGAGAGAGAGAGAGAGAGAGAGA